>CAHIKZ030000853.1:205000-305000 GCA_903632075.3 Acanthosepion pharaonis | reverse complement strand
CTCGATTCCTCCCTCTCTTCCCGGTATCAATCATATTTATATGGTCGATACTCCACTATGCAAATTAGGTGGATCCTACCACAACAATATATATATATAACGTCATCCACAGACAGACTGTTTCGCTGTTTCACAGCTCATCAGTGTGGCTAGACATCCGGTTGCCTATAGGTAGGATCGAAACCCGACTGAATTGGTGTCAGATTCTACCACTAAGCCGTCGGCGCACGGCAGGGATGAAGGTGAATTTTAGCGTATTTATTTTTAGAAACACACACAGTGACAGTGACTCAATTCTCTTTTTTGTAAAGAGTCTCGCTATATTAGCTATAATAGTCACTGTTTACAAATCCAAACCTCCTCCCCAGAGCGCTCAACTGATATATATATATATATATATATATATATTATGTTTTTTATATTTTTATTCTCAGTCATTTAGATATAATCACAAAATGTAATTTTAAACAAAGAATATTTTTAGTTATTTTAAGACTTAATGGGTTATGGGCTTTTAATTTCTTAATCTCTACTTTTAGATGTTTATATGGTGGTTCATATTTATATGTTAATATATAATACACAACAGTTGATATTCTAGTATTTAGATTTTATTAATTTTATGGGGCTTTTATATTTTAGATAATAATATATAATATTGATATATCAAATATTTGTATATCAAATGTTTGATGAAGTGGTGCTTGAACATTTATCTTACTATAAATTTTAAGGGGTTTAGATATGGGGGTATTTTAGTTTTATATTAAATATTTAATTTCAGTTAACTTATATTCGTAATATGTTACATTTATGTTAAAATTTTTTTTACTATTATTTAACTAATTAATTATTATCTTTATATATTACTTATTTTTATATAGTATTATCTATTGATTCTAAGGACATCTTTTGATTCTCTTATTCTTGAGGCACTTTTCATTCATATTTTCCAATTTTAATTATTATTTTTTATAAATATATTATATATTAAATTTCAAATATAATTTTTTAATTGAATTTCTGTGAATACCTTGTTAATAGCGCAGCACGGCTTATCGACCGGTAAATATGAAAAAAAAACAAAACAAATAATCGACGCACAATAATTCACACTAAATCGACTGGATATTTCGCCACAATAGTCTCTCAATAATCACTGTAATCAGTAGCCTGACACCGATGTTTATACACCTGTCGGGAAACATATATTCGTAAGTCCAGAGTGTCACGCTCGAACCTTGTTGTCGGTAGTTACTCATTTTCTTCCTGTATGGCAGCTATAAGGCTACTATGAAGCAAGCAGTTACAGAGTGTGGTAGAATTCGAGGAGAAAAAAAAAACAAAAAAAAGCTATATCAAGCAGCGTTTAAATTTTGAAAATCGAATTTGATTGTAAATTATGAAACTTACGTTAACTGCAACAGAAGAAACTCTGGGTACAGAATTTGCAGTTCCATCTAACCATTTCAAAGTGAAAACGATGAGACCTTGCCGGAAATCTAGGCCTGAGCTTAAATTCATAAATTCTCGGTAACATACAGGAAGTTCTTCAGAAAAATTACCATGACTATATGTACAGAAGACGCAAAGAGAAGCATTATTACAGCGTTTGGAAAGTGACTGAATCTGGGTTACCGGGACAGGATAAATAATATTGCAGTTTTTTCTTTATATTTTGTCAAGGATATGTAAAGGCATAGCAGCTACGTTTGCTAATTCCCAAACTACACGAATTTAAAGGTGCTTCTAGGTTGACCACTCAATCCCACCCTTTCACTGTCGAAACAGTTAAATGTAGCTGTCTCTTCTACTACCATAGCTTTATGTCTGCACTTCCCATCTATGGAACTTCCTTCCTCTTACTTGCTTCCTTGATAGATATAATCTCCAAATATTCAAAGGCAATGTCAATCGACATCTACAGATGGCTTGATATATTCCCTGCCCATCTCTTCATCCTTTCCTCTATCACGCCTCTTTATTCTTGGCCCCACTCTCTATAACCCCTTGCGTGCTGGTGGCACTCCCGCCTTGCTTGGGGCAAAAAACTCATGTGAAAAAAAGAGCACCAGATCAGATGTGGCAGATATATTAAATGTTGCGATAGTGAGATGTATTCTTCTCTTTATTAAATCAAATGCTTTATTAAAATAATAAGTCAGTGTACAGTAGATAATTTAGATGTAAATACATAATTATAATAAGGTTTTATATTATAATGGAATGATGTCGTCGTTATATTTTATTGTATCATATTGTTTTAAATGGCATGAATAAAAATCTCTGTTAAAATTATTGAAAGTTCCTACATTGCTACAGAATATTAACTTTAATGGTTAACAAAGTAAATTAATAAGTAAAGTGATAAGTTCTATCTTCAATCATCTTTATTAAATATTTTTTTTTGTTTTCATCTGATTTTAACTTAGACATTTTTCTCATTATATCAGAGGTATATTCGTCCGTGTATTTTGCGGAATACTGAAAATAATATATGTCAATTTGACAAATATATATTTAAATCGTGTTTTAGAGTTAAGTCTTATGTGTAATAAAATACGTGCAAAAATTAAATTCAATGAGCCACTGATTAATTATTTCACAGAGAAAAAACAATAAATGTTAAATGCTTTTAATTTAATCAAAAATATGTTTTAGTATTCTTGGCAATGAAGTTAAACTTAAGCTTCACAGTTAATCACTGAGATGCAACATTTCAGATCAAAATTTTCTATTAACTATATCAGTCTAAATACAGACTTGAAAGAAATCAGATACAGCTAAAAATAATGACTGTTTAATAAAAACTACAATCTTTTGCAAAGGTAAAGATCTATCATCTGTTATATTATTTTTATTGCTAATAGAATGTTTTTTTTATTAAAATAGATCCGCTCGAATGCAACTAAATTCATACAAAACTCTCTTCATCAGGCTACCAATCAGTAAATATGATAAAATATTTTTGAGCGAAATATAACGGATGCAATAATAATCACATTCTCTCATGCAATGACATTAACTCTCCATAAATATCATTTATAATTGATTCAGGCTGAAGATTTGTGTCATTGGTCAGGTTTCGAGCAGAGTCGAAAGACAGGACATTTAATAGAGTCATATTTGACAAATCCTTTCCAATTAGAAATATTTGTTTCAGCTCTAGTAAGTATAAAGTTTGTTTCATAAATTCTTCCAGGCTATATATTAAGTAGTGGGCGACCTAAGACTCTAAAGAGTGACATAGAGAGTGACATAGTAAGCTCTGCTTACACTATCTCTGTAACCTGTTGTTAAAATATCTTTCTTACATCTAATCCGTGCTCCGTGTTTTATTTCTGTGGTCCCCACTTTGGCCCCACATCATAAAGTCACTATGACGTAGAGGTTTATGAGGTGTGAAATAAAAAAAAAGACAACCTTAATGAGTAGAAATGAACTAGGTTATGTAAGATGGCGGTTGAAGTTGTATATAGGTTTTTGAAGGTTGTAGGTGGCAGGGAAGCATGATATCTGAATATATTTCCACAGGTGAGAAGTGCGAGAAAAGAATCCATCAAAATAGAAGGGATGGCTTCATCTAGCTGGTTCAAAGGTAAATCAGTGAGGCCTAGATGCAAATTTATTAACATGATTAAATATATATCGTCGAGACACTGTTGTAACATAGAAAAGGTTACTGAATGAGGAATAACCAAAACGGAGATTGGAATTGGAAACGGTAGTCCTTATAACATCGACAAAATAAAATACTCGCCAGCAGCGTGAAGTAGGTAAACCACTGTTTGATTTTGGAATACTTATACAGCATATTACCCCCATTACAATAGTGTCTAACGTATTTATGAGGTTTGGGGCATACCCATTAGTGTCATTAAGTGCTGTATGTAACAGACACTAAATTCAGAAACTGTCCAGAACAGTCGCCATGAAAATATCTGTAAAGAAATACAGAGGGAAGCCACTTCTCATCGGTGTGAGAGAGACTGAAGTCGAGATGTCAGCTCAGGATCAGTTACGTTAGATTCCATGTCTCGAAATCGAAATTAGCTCCATTCCATCATCGTCTATTCGAACCCGAAATACCGCCAGTCTGGATAAAAGGAAGTCTCCCGTGGATGCACCGTGTCTTGAAAGAATATGGTGCCTCGAACACACACGCAACATCAAGTGGAACTCATATACGATCCATCACAAAAGATGTATGTAAAATGATTGCCCCCCCTGTATCTCTCCAGTAAATACCTGACTCCTCATGTTATCCTCTGCCTTTATAAAAAGGCCAGATCAGGCCGAAAATGGAGTACTATTGTCCTATTTGGTCTGGAGCTGACCGTTCTTCACTTTCCTGTCTTGAAGGAGTTCAAAAGCGTTTCCTCGTCCTTGTTGGAGATAAAAAAATATTTTTCAGATTCCATTTTATCTCTCGCGGCCGGAATGTACCGAATCTCTCAGTACTCTATCGCTACTTCTATGGAAATTTCTCGGACGAAATTGTTACATTTTTTCGTTTCGTCACTCTAAACTTCACGGCTAAGACCTGCCATACTACTTAGTAGCACACCACACACATTTCTTCCAGATTCCACTGGCGAAAAGTAACTTCCACTCAAAGAGTTTCTTCCCGCGAACCGTGGAACAGACTCCCAAGAAGATGTTTCTCCGATCATTTCAGTCTTCTTAACCTGTTCATATCTAGAATCTTCCCCTTCTATCCATTTAAACTACTTTTGTGATGTCAACGAAAACGCGTTGTCACTTTTGCGATGTCAACGAAAACGCGTTGTCACTTTTGTGATGCCAACGAATACTCGTTGCCACTTTTGTAATGCTCGTTGTAATAGAGGATTTTAATCGCGGATGCAGCTATAGTACGCCGTTGAACAATGCTCCTCTCAGACGCCTTCTAATAGCACTCGCACTAATAGTACTTACTCGATAATTCTCTCTCGTGATAGTAATCCGTATAGTGATCCGAATACAGACATAGTATAGTGAATAGAGTAGTGAATAGAAATAGCGATTCGTATACTATATAGGATAGACTAGAAATAGTGATCCGAATTACAATAAAGGATAGACTAGAAGAATGATCATTTAGGCCACACGCAACTTCCTACATATGCGTTTTCTTTATGGTCACGTGGTCTGTTTAATTCAATAATGTGTTCGCCTCTGATTGCTCACTAGCGATCTATGTTCAAACCCAAGTGTCTGCAGCAACACTTTATTCCTATATAACACTAATCCTTAACGTAATCATTTATCACGATTGGCCCCCAACCCTTGTACGGGGTGAACCTTACTTTAAAAAAAAAAGAGCCTTCTTTGAATTTTGTCAAAGAATCTTGCGATTTATGCCTACTATTTAACTGTGAGGAGACAGGGAATTTTGTTACTTCGAAGTCGACTGATTTGTTAAACAATTTGCATAATGGATAATAGCATCGCCATTGAAATTGAAAAGCCGCGAAAATACCGACGAATATAACAATAGAAATAAAACATAATAAAAGAAGGAGAATATAATGATGAAGAGGAAGAATACTTCATCAAATTCGATGAAAAAAAAAGAGAAAATGAAGAAATAAAAGAAAGGTAAACAAAAGCAATATGAGATGTAGAAGAATGCGAGGATTCTATTTTCTTGAGTGCAAAATAACTTGACGTATATTATAGATTGCTTGAATAATCACAAACTTTCGAACGCAGACATAAGAGATCGGAGTAGAAAAACCATCAAGACGTAACTGAAGTTAATCACTAACACAATCTCATTAGATAAACAGAGTTTATTGAAGATAAAAAAAAAAAACAATAAATATTTCTTGACAATGATATTGTTCTTCTATACATATATATTTGTACGTGCGTATGTGTGTGTACTTATGTGTGGGACGGCGTGGAAACATCTACAGATTCTCAGGGAATCATATATTCGCATATATATTCATATGTTTTTATAAAATGGTTTGATGCAGACACATTCATCTATAAATTATATTTCTATTAGGTGGGGTCATAAATAAATTGTTTTTGTTTATCAAATTTATTCTGCAACAAATAAAGTACAATTATCTTTTCTTTAATTATATATTCATATTGTCAGCAAGCAATAGACTTTAGTAAAAATTCCGTAGGTTATTTTTATGTGAAAAAAAAATTCAACCTGAGTTTTATTATAGTACGTTTTCCCTGAAAAACGTAGTTCAGCTATCTAAATTTTTTTTCAAGGTCAATATGGTCATTTAGTTAGAACAGAGTAAGCGAGTTCTATTTTTCTCTAATTATATTCCTGCTGTATATGACCTTGCGTCTTTAGAATGACATTCTATGTTTAGCCTAGATGTGGCACATTACCGAAACTATGGAGCTCCCAATTGGTCTTGTCTTTCCCTGGGCAAGAGAAAAAGTGTGTTTGTCTTCAAGTGTGTAGCGTTCTTTTCGATCAAAATTTTGTGGATGTGCTTGAAATATAAATGTGCATTTAGTTTTCCATAACGTTTTAAGAAATCTAATTGAATAATACCCCAACGTTCAAACCAGTCGACCAAAATTAACTTTCTTCCGTGGAGGTTAGAATTTTTGGTCAGATTCTGAGATCTACCCTTGTTAATCTAATGTCTTTTTGTGTTTACATATAGAACACATTGTTCGTCACATGTGATATATTTAAGGACAGTTAATTATGATATTAGATTCGTCATTAAAATTAGTTCACATACAAGAAAGTTACTTGCTTTTCAACCTAATATAAACTAATATAATTAATTATTATCAGTATCGGTAAAAACGATAACAGTTAGTGGTCTAGAGAAAATTATTTTCATCACAAATTGTTTTAATACAAAAATTTTACAAAATTTAACTGACAGCATCACTGGTCAATGAATGCCGAATAATTTGCTATAAGGAAAATGTTAATATTTTTAATAACATTAGAGATGGGAACATATACTATATTATGATCTCAGAGTGATGACCCTAAAGTGAACAAAGGCGTAACACGTGCAGCATTTATTTTTCGGTTAATGCATACTGAATGTTTTCTTATAAGGAAACGGCTATATTAATTAATATTAGAACAGATAGGCTACTTTGATCGCATACCAATGATCAGAGAGGGAAGAGATATGTGAGTCTGGTACCGCTGGATGTTCTGTCAATTAATATGTTACATGATTCGTTCTCTACGGCTTATCATCCTTAGTCATCTTAAAGTCAGAAAACATTTTTAATTGGTAAGAATAATGGTTTAGTGATACAGATCTTACTAATCATACAACAGCAGAGGGTAGAAGAAGTGCTATTATACCATTCCCAGTTAAATTTGTACGAATGTGTCTATAACGAATTTGGAACTCGGTTTAACGTTAACAATTGCGAGCCATTACATATTACATCACCCGCAAAGGGAAACTGGTATTCCCAAGCTGTCACCCGTCTAGGTACTGTCCAGGATCGAAGTTTCTTAATTTCGGTGATCATACAAGAACCAATGTTTCAACCTGATACGGCCCTAAGCAAAATGTGTTGCTAAGTTTTGTTATACAATTTGAAATAAAAAAAAATATTCATAAAATTATACTCCGTATTGATGGGACAATCATATCGCAATGCCATTTTATTCTTACTTGGGTAAAGACTTAAATCCTCGATTATGAAGTAAAACAGATTGGGTGTGATAAATTAAATATTTTATCGATATAATTTCATTTTTTTTAATATAGCTCAGGCTTTATTTTATTTTTAATGATAAATTTTCTGCTTAGCATTTTAAATTTGAGCAAATGATTGTTTTCAGAAGCGGTGGCACCTGTCACTGTTCCGGATTCTTTCTGCAGAAGCTCGTATTTTATTTTGCTATGGTTGTCAGATTATTGAAATTGAAGAATACGGCACTAAAATATTTGGAATTTTATTATTTGCAATACTTTTTTTAAATAATTGGAAATATAATCTGATTCAATCTAAGATTTTGTTTTCGTTTTTATTTAATGCCACGCGGCTGCAAATCTGACACTAGCATGTCATCTCACATACTTTATCATCTATAGGTTTCTATAAATTATTTAGCAATATATTGCTATATTACCCGTTGCATTCTCCATGTTTGGGAATGGAGAGTTCGTCTTATCTAGTGTTATCGCGCCCCAAGAATAGCAACAGATAACACAAAGACACAAAAAGGTTACTGTGAGTGATAGGAAACAAATAGGACAATAGAGAAGGATATAATTAGACAAATCATGATTGACAATGCATTTAAAATTCTGAAGATCGGAGTAGCAGCGATTCAAATGAGATTTCCAAAATGTAGGAGAAAACATGTTGTATAAAAAATATGTAGTTAGAATTTTCGTATCTACATTTTGGGATGTAAAGAACGGAATCCTAAGTAGCACTCATATATTGGTTCTTGATAATGACTAACATGGTCATGAGTACATAAACAAAATAGTAATAAAATATGAACATCGGGGCGTATCACCAGTTACGAACCCAATACTCTACACATTATTCAAAAATAGGAAACATGAAAAAGATCATTAAACAGAGTCGCTTTTAAAATCAAAATTTTATGGGGGTGGGTGGGTGAGAGAGAGTGAGAACAATTTGAACATTTAAATCAACACCGCCGAAAGTGTTTATCAGACCATATAATCATCTTCTATGGGCTAAGTGTCTTCTGTCAGCAAGTGATTATGGCTCGCTACAGCTTCTTTTCCTTCGTAGGGCTAAAAAAGCGTATTCCCTATCATGGTTCATATTCTTCAATTCATTTACACAAACTTCTTAAGGTGTTTGGACATTGAGGACCGATTAAAATGTGAAACCATTTATGTTAATTTTTAATTATTGTACAAGGCCTAATAGCCAGTCAAGGTAGAGGTTTACTGGACAAAATAGTTTTTAGGGCGTTAATGGAGAAGCAATGTTGGGAGCAAATCTATGATCTGCTAGGTAGTGGTGAAACATAATTATATTTTTTGTAGTGTTGATTGTCACCTGTCAGTCATTCCCCCATAGAGCTCTTAGAGCTAGGTCATGAGAGAGATCAGCTGCCAGGCTATGATATAATCAGATTTTTGGAGGGGAACCTATACACCGCGGTATCGTCTCTATATGTGTTTACTAAAGACTGCGTATCTGAAAATATTCTGAGGAAGAATATTCATACAAAGCATTGATTGAAAGACGGAGGAGAAAAGTTGGGTGGGTGTCAGCCATGTTCTCTGTTACATCGAAATACGATTTCCAATATTGACCATTTTTTATCAATAAAAAGTAATTATTAAACAAAATTTAATCAAATTAATCACACCCACATGCAGACACACGCACACGTACACGCATAGAAACACATACACACAGAAACCCACAGATATTTACCGGGAGTAACAGTAAAATTGTCCAATTGTGTTATTTAGCTCTGAGAAATGATTAAATAAATCTTACTGTAATTTTCCGAGGAATTTATAACACTATTAGACTCTATTTTGAGCACTAAGAATGTATAATTACTCTCCAAGCTTAACAAAAGAATCGTGATGAAATCGATCATAAACGAAAATTGCGTGTTCATCATGAACTAATTATAGCTAAAGTTCAAATGCTCATGAAGTATTGAAATAAAAGTCGAATATATATATATATATATATATATATATATATATATATATATATATATATATATTCCCGAATCATTTTCCAAATTATTCAAGATGATCTTCGCTCTCTCTAACATTCTAACATTTTCTCTTACAGTAAAAAAAATGTTTCTCCACAGGTTTCACGTATAATTTTATTTTCAAGTCTTGTTTTACTGTTTTTGGACTGCCATTGCTGAAACTCTTCTCTCTCGTGCCAAATGTCTTATAAATTGAGTTGTATATCTTTTAATTGATATCTTTAGCTCGAAGTTGAAATGAGGATCCTTCTTCCTGCTGTGACGTCCTGATCCAGTTTCTTCTGTATGGTTCTTACATTTTAAAATTATTCAATGTTCTCCTGATGGTTATTGAAGGGACACTGAAGATGGAAAACAGAGTATGAATGTTGATGTCATTACTTAAGGTTTGAATGATCTTTTTCCTCTCATCATTGCTCAAATTGGAATACAGTGGAACTGACACAAAACAATTTAACCAGCTCTATTTTTAGCTGAATAACTCAAAGTGTTTTTAACTGTTTTTTACGATAAATGGTTTTCCCGATCGCTAAATATCTCATCTGGAATCCTTGAACTCAATCTGGAACTCAATTAGTTTAGTGGTTCGTTAGTCATTATACATCGATGGATAAATATGCTGTTACACGATTTAGACAAATTTACTCTCATATATAGATGAACATGATTAAGGACTGTGTGTACGCAATTCACTGCAGCGGTTATAAGAAATATAAAGTAGAAACAAACCGATACGACTGAAAGAACAGTGTAAACTAGAGGGGAAATAGAAAAATCATGCACAGCAGCTCAATTATGGAGGGAAAGAGGATATCACTGCCCTATGTTGTGTCTGGTTGATATAATGGAAAACATCGCAGGAAAATACAACTTAAGTATCAGTGCTTATGCTAGGTTTCAAAACTAGAAATGAATACAATATGAGAACATACCAGAGAAAAATAATAATATCAACAAAATTGTAATATGAGCTCTGGTAAAAATAATTATTGAAACTGGTTTATAATTGCCAGAAATTCATACACTGATGTCCTGATATGACTGGGAATATTTTTTTGTTTCATTCCAGTCTCTTTGAAATCAGATCTTTATTTTTTCTTCGTCTCTTGCCCTTTACATTCTTTCCGAGTAATGTTTTATCATCTCGAGGTGAAATATATAAATGATCTTGCATATATAACAAGAACAATTACCGGATATCTCGTGAGAATATATCTTCAATCAAATATTTAATGATTTTGCCTGACCTATAAGAGTGTGAATTCCACAGGGACGAACTGAATATTTATTTCTTTTCTTTTTTATATTCTATACATCTTTACATTTTATTCACAAGAAATTACTTTCCGTAAAGGCAATGAAAACCAAGACATAACTTTGATGTTGTTAATTAGTGAAAATGCCGGCGTTGAAAAAGATTGCGACTGGGTCAACAATTTAAAATTAATATAGTGATTCACCGAAACTATATATATATATATATATATATATATATATATATATATATATATATATATATATATATATATATCCTAAGGTATGCTATATTATGGGTATAAATGCTCAATATCAGTGTTAGAACTTAGATATAAATGCAGGTAGGCAACACGGTGACAATCAGTTTCCTGCTCCTAACCTGAAACAAACGGCACTCAGTCCTCAGTGTTGACCCCAGCGTCTGCATTTATATATCTGTATGTCTATCTGTCTGTCTGTCTCTATCTATCTCTCTCCTCCCTCTCTCTCTCTCTCTCTATATATATATATATATATATATATATATATATATATATATATATAGAGAGAGAGAGAGAGAGAGAGAGAGAGTGAGAAAGAGAGAGAAGGGAAGAAAACGTGTGAAAAGTAAAAGTTTATAAATTTGAATAATTTTATTTCTGATTATAAAAGCAATCATTGTTTTTTGTTTTTTCCTTTTGAAAGAGACGAGTTTACAAAATTCTTTCAAACGATGTTCAAGATTAATATTTTTTTCATTTTTTAAAACAGTAGAAATGAATTGCTTTAGAATCAGTGAAAAGTTTTATGCGATTTAACACGAGAATCACGTATTTACATTGATTTATGTATGCGTCTTACTGTCACCGGTCGTTTCAATATGCGCTATCTTGGTACTACAACTAATTTCTTTTGCTTATATATGCTCTCTCTCTCCTATGTTTTTCGTTTTATATTAAATATAAAAAATATATATTTGTAAGCTATTTAAACGAAATTATTATAGAAAAAGGTGAGTAATCATTATTGTATGCATTCCTGGTAAATGGTATACCGAAAATTTGAAAACTGGCTTTTGGTAATTTATGTAACTCTAGGAAACTAATAAGTTAGACTTATTAAACTCATATTTTTTTGGATATAACCAAATTTTTTATATCTATTTTTAAGAGGAACAAATTGTTATTCATTTTCCGTGGTGAGGTTTCAATTGTAGCAAACAGCACTGATATAATCGTCTTCATTTTCAAAGCTCAAAGGGAGGTTGCGATAACGTCGCCGATGGCTATTAAGTGGTAATGCGGAAGCTTGAATTTGGAGCTCATAGGAGCCTATTTTTGAACAAAATTTAATCGCTAGGTTTACTAATATTTAATATTGTAAGATGCAAGGAATGAAAATATTAATGTAATAATGCAATGCTTGTACTTAAATAGTCTTGTTTAATTGAGACTTTTATATGAGTGTCTTCCGAGCTGTTCAGAAAGTCCAAACTCTCAACCTTATACAACTGTTTCTTTTTTTTTTCGATCAATTACTTCAAAGGAATCAATGTCCTAGGTTTTAAATAAGATTTTGCTTCATCACTTCTCTCAGATTGGAACTAAATCACTGACCACGACCAAACCCCAAAGACCTAAACTGTGGAACAAGTAGATGACAATTAAATTAGATTTCAACGGTTTGAGCCAGCGGATAAAGAAGGTTACGTCTGGCGGTCATGTTACATAAGGCGACACTACAAATTATAACAGTCAACGGCAGTTTCATAACTGGATTCTACATGTGTAAGCCGCCGAGTGATATCATAAAAACAATTGGGTTGGTCATTTCTGGCAAATTGAGATACACCTTAAGCAAATTCAAGCGATGGTTACTTTCAACTGCCATTTTTCTTTCACTTTTATCCAACACTTGCAAATATATATATTGGAGATCAATCAATTACGCTACTATGTTTTCAATCTTTATGTATTCTCGGGTGATATAGATCAGATTTTGTCTATATCGCCTGAGGATACAAAAATTTTGAAGCCAAGGTCGTGTAATTGGCTTATCTCCTAATTTCTCTTTAAATTAAAAAAAAAACTCTGCACGTAAAATCTTTACTTTTTTATATGTGTATTGAGCACTTTTTAATACAAGTGTTTCCTGGTCTAATTTCACTCTGATTAATAACTGTTTTATAATGATAGATAGATAGATAGATAGATAGATAGATAGATAGATAGATAGATAGATAGATAGATTGGCCAATGAATGTCAGATAATGTTACACAACGCTGAAGGAAAGCAAGATAGAAAAAGGAAATGAAATTTACGTGCCTGGCATTTAAAAATATCATGAAAATTGAACAGTGGAACAAAGAAGAATGTTATGAATAAACAATGCAAAAGTTTCTCTATTTGATTTTCAGAAAATACATATGATGGAATAAATATGATAAAAACTATGAAAGACAAACTATGAAAGATACTGTGATTGGAACACCTGTTTTATATTTCCTGGACCCTGGAAAAACGGTGAATGATCAAAAGTATCTTGAAATTTTAGAAGATAAACTAGAGATTCACATTCACATACACGGATGCAATACATTTTTGCGTGATGAGGCAACGAGCTTTTGAGTAAACAATCTTAATAATATCCAGGTAACTACGTTGATCAGGAATACATTACTATTTCAGTCCCATAGTCAATTATTGTTATTACATAAATATTAAGGTGGCAAACAATGAGTCAGCTAATAGCAGGGCTCTTGTGGATGCTATCAAGTGTGTCTGAAAATACTTGGATCTCAACAAATCATTGTCAAATCCTCATAGGCAGCATATCTCGCCATATTGATGCAATTCCAAAGACGTAATTTAATCATAAATACATTACTTACTTTTACTGAAATTAATATAAAATAAATTGAAAGAATTGAATTAATATAAAATAATCATTTTTTTAATAAATGTAATGTATTGAAAAAAAGCTATTATATTCTATTCAGAGTTTTTTTTGTTGTTTTATTAAAACTTGTGATGTCATCAAAATTTTAGCCATGACTGTAATATTAACATAAAATATTTTTACACTTAAATGATGATATATTTATTTCACTCCATTATGTTAGCTTTTATTTCTCTCAATAAATATAATTCTTTGATATAAATTATAGCTTTCAATTTTATATACCAGGAAATTGAACACTTCGGAGTGGGGTAATGTATAGCAAGCTTGTCTCACCAGATCGATAAAGACTGAGTTCGACCTTAGTGTTCCGTACTTTTCGTCTTGTGTCACGTTAAATCTATGCTTAGCAGATCACTATAACATACAGATTCAAAAGGTAAGCTATCATTAATCGCCATAGCCTATTATGTTTCATAGATTACGCAAAAGCATTTTGCAAGAGATGGCACATTGACCCATGAGAATTGCTAGGGCAACACTTTTTATTTTAAGACATTATACTGGGCTTAGATTACCTGTATACGTAGATGAAATGAATTTAGCGAACAGAAAGCGGTTTGAGACAAAGATGTATCTGATATCTGGAGACGCTTATATATAAAGGGAGATCCAAAAACGGGAACTTTTTAATAATCCAATAAAACCAAGAGTAATGGAAGAAACATATTTTATTCATGGTAATTGAAACCTTAAAACATGCCATTTAAGAAACAATGATGGAATTTTCATTTTTTTAAAAGTACGTCCTGTAGATGGTGTCATCCTGTGCGAATGGATTTTTGAAATCTGCTGTTGAGATTCCTCATTAACTGCTGCAACATCTCAGCTGGTATACTGTGAATTTCATCTTGAATTTTATATGGCGGAATGTTTACTTGCTCATGGTTATGTCTCGCAGTGTTGCCACTTCTTCATATCTGCCAATTCCCCTTTTTTTGAGTCACCATGTATATATAAGATATACTGAATACTACTAAGAATGGCGATTTAGAGACAACAAAAATCTTCTTATATTCTGTGGCGAAATGTAAATGTTTCATCAGCAAGACAATCAAATAAAACTGAAATAATATAAAATGAATATTTTAATAAGTATACTGAACTGAAAAGATTATTAACTTCCATTTAGAATTTTGTCCGTTTTATTAAAAGGTGTGGTCTTAAAATTTTGACCACGACTCTAATAATAAAATAATATATTTTTATTCATTAATGATCAGATATTTATTTCCCTTCATTATTTCTGATTTTATTTCATTCATTTAATATATTACTTTCATATAATTTATAGCTTTCAATTCCAATAGGAAATGTAATTACAATAATCTTTAAATCTCAGAATTCGTCTTGAATACTAAATTATCAGGAAAATATAAATTCGTATGAAATAAAATAAATTGTGAACAGGTTTATATTAAGAATGATCTACACACTGATCTATTATTTTCCATCAATGGGAATGATTAACGACTTCATTTTTCCTTTTGAATTTATCAGCAAAAATCGAGCAATCGAGGGCTTGAAAAGATTTACATAAATAATAATGGAAATATATTTAATAAGCTTAAGTTTTCTCGTTAATAATTTAAGGCATACATTTCAGTTTAAAAATTATTCCCAATAAACAGTCTTTCAAATATTTATTTAAAAAAAAAAAAAGTAAGCGAAAGGAAATAAAGAAAAAATGGTGTCATGTATAAAGTTCTGTGACTTCCGTTCGTTTTTCCGTACGTCACACCCTCTGAAATAACTCTGCATTGAACGATCGAAACCAGAATTAAGGTAGAAGTTCAACAGGAAAGAACAGTAAAAACCATGAAGTAGGGTTTTTGACAAAACGTTTTTCTAAACAAATCAGGTTATTCAAATTTTATCGATTGGTTTGCGAAATTTAACCAAATATACAGTTTGTAAATCTCGACAAATGATGATAACGATAACTTCAATAATTGTAATTGCCGGTAGGATTACAAAACGCGAAAATATGTTGCAAAAAATTCAAGTTTACTAATAAAGTGTAGGTGAAAAATAAAGAAAGCAGCTTGTTTAAAAATAACTTTTTCCTGTACATTCAGACAGTGGCCATATTGGATCCTTATTTTATTCAATTTATTTATTGCGAAAAAATAAAACATGTCTGAATCTTTCGTCAATAATTGTTATTACTAAATGTTTGCATATACTAAGTTCCAACCAATATAGAGATCGAGAGACATTCAAGATAAAGTGTTAAAGTCTAAATTGTAAGTTTGATTGAATTGTGTGGTATGAATAGAAGATAAGGCAGTAGGGAGTGACATTTATGAGAATAAGGAGGGAAGTAGTCTATTGACCCTTGACTGGATGTGATTAGTATTGTATTGTTCAGTGAATCAACCACATTCTAATCTGTTCCTTTAAGTTGATATTCTTAGCCGTAAAACTCTATGAAAATTAATTTTACAAATGAAAGATGTACAAAATGAGTGTTGGAATAACCATCCAAGCTGAAAAGTTCTAAACTTGTAGAACTCTCCTAAAGAGGAATTTGCGATAGAGTAGCGGCAAGCTTGCAACGATTTTTCTTTGCGAAAGAGGTTGTAAATTGAAAGATTTGTTTTCATCCAAAAGACTGCGTACATGATTTTGACCATGAATCAAAGCCAAGCAATAATTAAGTAGGTCCATCCCAGATATCATAATATATATTTACTCTGTCTCTCCACTAAGAGGTGTTGTGACACATGGTCAGATTTTTACGTTGGGGACCTGAGCATCTATACCCGGTCTAGGAACAAAAAGTGCCCGCAGCCCCCGCAACCGTCAGTTGAGCTGGCCTCGGTGCGAGCACCGATCACTCTCTCTCTAGTGCAACGTGAGGGCTATGCCTCAGGCAGCTGTTCCCCAGAGCTGGGCACCTCTCAGTATAATTTTCCTCAGATGAGATTCTTTCCTTTGACGGAGTCACCCCTGGGTGCACTCTGCCCAAAGACAAAGATGAAACTGAGTGATAATTAATAGAGTGTTACAAACTGCCGGAGAGAGAAATTTAAACACTATGACAGCAATAATCCGTTTGGGGTTTCATCTGATACATTTAAACATAAAACATATCCGATACTTACTGATGCAGTACAATGAGGCGAATATTTTTTTCAACATATTTAGCAATGGATTGTATAAATGTGTTCCAATTGAAGTTTCTGGTTAATTTGAGATCCAAGAGATGTTTCAAAAAATAGGATACAATGTCTTCTTTTATTTTAACTGGAATAAACCCAGGAAGATATGGTGGGTCTCATCTGGACAAAATGGTATAATTTTACAATTATGCCGAATTTTATTTCGGTGGTGGGTGTTTTTTATTGTTGCTATAAAATCTTACCCCTATATTAAATCACAACATCGATGATTTATCAAGGAAGTTGACCTTTTATCGCATTCCTGTGACGATAACCGCATGCGGCACAGTTGAAAATTACTGGAAAACATTCCAAGGTTAGACTCACGACGTTCCAGCGAAATTGCGAGGACAAAACTGTTTAGAAGTTGTTGAGAATTGTGCTAGTATCAAATCGCAAATAATCGAGAATCCTGTTTCGGGTTATCTACCATTTTTGGGGTTACGATATATGCCCTCTCTCACAGGAACTGTGACTAAAGACTGCTGATAATAGTTATAGTATAAACAAAATATTCGATTTCTTTATATTGGAGAAAGTAAAATGGGTTTCCGAAGGAACCCGTCTAGCCACCCTAACCAACTGTAATACTCGAAAAAAAAATATGTCACTGTTATCATCACATATCGACAGATCTAAAACAAATAAAAAATAAATCATTCTGGGATTTTTTTTTTCTTTTGCTTTAACAGAATCAGGTAGAGAGCACAAGATTCATGATATTTACTAAAGAAATTAAAGACCCTAAGACACAAGTGGTTGGGTGTCGAAGAAAAGGGACCAGAAACATAAATAATGAGTGGAAAAAAAAGTAATCAGGAGGACAGTTTTAGATAGTAATTGACATTGCATTTAGATTTTTTTATATTAAATTTGGCTGGAAAATATGGAATCGATGATGGTCTACAAGGGTGAAGTGCGAGAAAAGAAAATGTTATCATAGAATTTACGGTTTCCTCTAGCCAGCTGTAAATTGATGATATCTCAGCGCCAGTTAGGTACTGCGCTTAAATTCATGAAGTCTAGGTAACATAGCTACGAGCTCATCCAAAAAATTATCATGAAAGTATTTTTAGAAAAGACACAGACAGTCAACATTACGGCGGTAGGAAAATGAATGAAGCCGAAGTGCCAGATTAGGCCCGATAATATTTTTTATTCTACTTTGGATTTCATCAGGGTGCTCAAGGTAAAAAGAAGGAGCAACGGACCATAAGTGGCAGCAATATTCTAAGCATTGGAGTATGGTAGACTTAGATACGCATGATAGATTCTGGGGAAAATATTTTTCTTGCAAGACACAGTGAGCCAACTTTCCTAGAAGCTGACCTAGTTTGAAACTATTAAGAAGGCGCTGGCAAATTGGAAAAAAATCTTTCAAAATAGACTGTAAAACAAGAAAGAAAAACGATGCTTTTCGATATACTGAAAGCATACTGCTAACAAGAAAAAGGGTATTTTTTTTTCGATAGACTGAAAGTATACTGATAACAAAGAGCAGAAGAATGAGGGAGGAAGATCTTGGTTTTCTATTCTCTCTTCACTTCTGGGTTCAATTGTTGACGACATCTAGCGTAGAAACTATCTGTTTATCGTTAATTTAATCTTAAGTGATGGTATTTTCTTAAGTGCCCACTCGACGCCGCACGGAAGAAGACATTGCATTTTAACGATTTCAAGTACTCTCGAAGGTTAAAAACGAGTCTCTATCCAAATTTTAATTCATAAAGACTTGGATCTTTTCCTCTGCCTAAGACGCGATAAAATGTATTAAAACAAAGGAATTGTCTCTTTGGATCAATTATTGATCAAAGTGCTGGCGAGGAGAAGGCGACAAATGACAGAATCCAGATTTAAACGACCACCAGGAATGCGATAAGAATTCCCCGCTAAGGGAAATATTGGATGATAATTAAATTTAGCGTCTGAGACCAGACTTGATAGGGGACGGAAAGAGAGGTCGAGGCATAGGTAGAATTTCAAGAAAGGCGGAGAAAGCGGTAGAGGCCCAGGTAGAATTGCAAGGAAGACGGTGAAAACGGTGGGGGACACAGAAATAATTTCAAGAAAGACAGAGAGAGAGAGAGAGAGAGAGGGAGAGTCTTAGATGGACTTGGCGAAAGGTGGGTGAATGTGGTACATGTGTGCCGTGTAAAAACCCCCAACCACCTTATGCGCCGCGCCGGGTTTGCGCGAAGAGATGAAGAAATCAGACTCCAGCCTTGTGCCAGTACACCAAACATAAAATATATAGTGTCACATGTCTTTACGTGGCTGAAAATCTGCATGTTTTTAATTTATTGTGTACTACGTCCATTGTATGAAACTTTGATACAAAGATATAATGTTACACAGCTGTCTCTTACTTTGTTCCTTGTGGTGTCATCTCGCCAAAGCTGCTGGATCAGCGACATTGTGGCATAAGACTCTGCCTTCACCCACCTTGTGATGTAAAACAGACACAACGTGGTGCAGGTTGGGATTGTGGATTGGAGCTGGCCGTAGTTATCGACTACGGATTTCTTGGTGACTGTGGCGATGTGTGACGTCATACTAATAATGGATTAAATAAATCATTCCATTCCATGGAGGTTAGCATAATCCACGTTAAATCATCTGAGTGATGGCTTCCTCGGTTGATTAATGGAGAGAAAATTAGTTTTAGAGGCGTTATAATTAACAATATATCCTTTGTTACAGTCACAATGGATTTGAGTTCGTTTAGGTCATAGACTGCCATATTTGATCTTAGCGAACTCATCAGCCTTACTACTGAGACAGGAGTAAATAGTTGGTTCATCAGCGTAGACATCAATCTGAGTGCTGATGCTATCGCGAAGGTCATTAATCAAAGTTATAAACAAATCATGAACAAAAATGGAGCTACTTTGTACACGCGTGTTAATATGAAAGGATCTAGACGAGTAGCCGTTCAAGATAACTTTCATTTCACGAGTTGATAAGAAAGACTGGATCAATTCAGAAATATGTTCGTAGACGCTCTAACTCTTCAGCTTGTAGATGACACTTTTATGTCAAACCTAATAAGAATAATAGTATATTTTTAAGGAAACGAATCCCTCTATTTGACAAATAAATATATTTGTTCCTTTGTTTGATTAGTGGTATATCACTCCGATATATGTCCTTTAATGAAGAAATTTAATTTTCTTGGGAAAATTAGTAATTTATTTTACAAATATATATCGCTGGTATTTTTTTCTATGAAAACGTATTGCTGGTATTTTTCCTATATAAATAGATTTTTATACTTCCATCGTGTTTTGACTCCAGTTTTAGATTTCACTATTTTTCCATAGCTGGGTCCCAAACAGGTGTTACCAACCCACGGTAGGATGAACGTTGGAACAAAAGAAATTAATTAGTGGTTCCGCGTTGCTCAAATCTTCCCTGTCAGAGGTCTTGCTGCCAGATGTAGTTTATCGTCAAACCCAGAACGGGAGAAATAATTAAAACCTGTTTTATAAGAACTGCTTTCAAATAGAGCGCACAATATTCTTGAATACACAAAAACAGAAAAGCGGGTACGACAATAATGTCTTCTTTTATAAAGGGATTTATTACTCACATATTATTATTAATCCTATATATTATTTTTATTGTTATTATTATTAATATTATTATTATTATTATTAATCCTATATAGACGTTATTGTCCTATAATGCATTTAACGTGAGGCACATGGTTAACGAGCTTGTCTCGCTAAATCAATCACGATTTAATAGGCAGTTCGATCCTAAATGGGTGCTCTATACTCTCAGCCGTTTACCACAACTTAGTTACAAGTAAGGGGACACTATGTTACATTTAAAGAAAGATCATGTGGCGTCTAGCACTAAACAGGTAGGAGATTGCTTGTCTGAAATATAAGTTTTCGAATCCCTGTAGTTTATCTGGGTTAGAATATTCACGATTGCCGGAGGTGGCGAATATTCGATTAAATCCAAGCAGAAGAAGAAGGTAAAATATTTTTCGCATTTTTTTCATTTTGCATCAAAATAAATTCCTCTCTGGAAAAGACGTTCAACTTTCCGAAAGTATACAATGATATTGATAAAAAAAAACTCGATATATAATAAAATATAAATAAAACAGAAAACATTTATCCTTGCCTAATACAGCTAACTCTGTTTATTGTTTATGTTTGTTCGATTTGTGAGCAATTCAACATTAATGCGAAAGAAATAGACGAATTGAACATACTGCTATAACACATTAAACGAACCTATTGATAGAGTTGAGATAGGAGAGTAGACAGTTTTGGGCCTAACCAAATTTGGAAAAATATATACTGGCTGAACGTGAAAAATTCTCATGTACTTTTTCATAAAATAAAGATTAATCGATTATTATATATTTTCGAATTTATTTTGGCTACAAGAAATACATATTTTTTTATGAATTATTCTATTTTATCTTTGCTATTAATAAAATAAGGTTTCATTATTATATAATTTAATTTTATCATATATAGTTTAACCGTGTCTTTAAAATATACGCATATATATATATATATATATATATATATATATATATATATATATATATATATATATATATATATATATATATATACACACACATATACTTATATAAATACATATATGTATATATACATACATATATATATATATATATATATATATATATATATATATATATATATATATTTATGATTGGATACGTTTCGTGTAATAACCAACGTTTTATCTACCTAGAAATAAAATAAATATTAACCAGTTCCGATATATTGTCTTTAATATTTTGGCTGCAAGATATCTTATTTTATTTTTCATGAATTATTCTGTTTTATTTCTGATTTTAATAACTTTCTGGACATAAATTTTCATTTTTTCGTAATTTAATTTTATCATACATAATTTACACTTGTGTTCAATTATCGACAGGTCTCACTCTTTATTTCGTATATATATATATATATATATATATATATATATATATATATATATATATATATATATATATATAGAGAGAGAGAGAGAGAGAGAGAGAGAGAAAGAGAGAGTGCCCGGTAAAAAAGGGTTAAATAAAATGAGGACGTGAGATAACCATTGGAAACTGGTAACGGCTGATGTGACCATAAAATACAAAAAGACGAATGTCTGAAGAATTCAACATTTCCCACGCCGGATGATCTTTGAAAAGTACGATATTATTGACGCATAATATCAGTGTGTTGTTTAGCAATACCAGAGTGGCATCACGAAAGACGTAAGTTATTTCCAAATAGCCTTTAAATGACGAGCCACAAAATCGAGCAGCAATGAATCAATCATAAATGTACCAATCAGAGTTTAGTAATTACGCGAGATTCGATTGATTATTCAAGGCCAGCATATTCATGAAATATATTCAAGGTTAGTGAAGGTTAATTATTCCTTAAAGATAAATCAGTGTGATAATACCTGTGCCATTTATTTACAAGTATATTCAACGACGAAATTATTCGTACACCCATGAATTTTGAACATTTTTATCCATTTCTCAGAATCTATGGCCCGTATGATACCATGTTTTTTATTTGTTAATAAGAACAAGAGATTAATATAAAACTAAATTTTCAAAACAATTGCTTAAATAAAACAAATTCGATTGGTGAATTATGCAAAATATGAAAAGATAAAATTATTAGTGCAGTAGAAAACATGTTTAAATTGAGTGATTCGTGCAAGTATAAATAATTTCCATAATTACTGTGACGCCGAAGCATTCTAGACTATTTATTCAGTAGAATATTTGTGATAATTCCAACAAAAAACATCACGTGGTGAATAGTGTGTCATCATTGTTGTTCTTACGTTAGCAACACGATGTGGAAGACAAAGGAGATTAGCGTTGACTTGAGGCAGAGAATTATATCTTCCACACGTTGGGAAATACTTACTGCACTATATCAAATCGTTAGCTATCCCTAGATCTACTGTACAGTACGTTATAAAGAAGTTGGTACAGTTTGGTACGACAGAGAATTTGACTGGGCGTGGAAGAATATCCAAATTGTCACAGAAATATGCACGAAAACTGTGTCGCCGGCTTAATATAAACCCAAGAGTTGTTTGGAAATATATCGTCAAATTTTAGATACGATGTGTATCAGCTTAAATATTCGTACAATACTAAGTTGTTTAAATAGATATGGGTTGTATGGAAACCAACCACGACGATCATCTCTTCACAAATCATGTCACATTGTTACTCGATTTAATCTTGACAAAAGTACTTTCGAGTGATTAAACAAATTTGAGCTTTTTGGCCTTAATGAAGAAAACCTGTAGGTGTCTCGATGATGTTTTGTTTTTTTTGTTTTTTAGCTAAACGGGGACTGAACAATTAAGTGTAATAAGAGGAATGATGAAATCTGCAGACTATCACAATTATCGGGGAAAATTTACATCTATCACCACAAAGTCTTCAACTAGGTCAGCGATTTACTTTCCAGCAATAAAATGATCCAAAATGTACGTCTAAATCAGTGATTGCATGGCTTCAGAAAAAGATAACAGTTCTGCCATGGCCTTCATTGAGTCCTGACTTGAATCATATTGAAAATCTAAGGCAAGAACTGAAAGTTCGAATAAATCGTCGGCCACCAAAAAAAACCTCAGGAATTAGAACGTGTAACCATGGAAGAAAATAGCTGAAAACACTTGTTCAGATCGACTAAAAGATTTTTAAAAATTGCAGCAAATTATAAAGATAAGAGACTATTAATATTCTGCAAAGTGTTCGCATTTCTATTTTTCATACTGTACTAATCATTTTGTATTTTCTTATTTTATACACACCGCGTGACAAATATGCTGTATTTAATCTATTGTTCTAAAAAATGAGTTTTATATGTTTTTGTGTGCTTATTAACATATAAAAAAATGGCATCATACGAGCATAAGATTCTGTACATATATAAATATAGGTATTGTGCATATATATATATATATATATATATATATATATATATATATATATATATATATATATATATATATATATATATATATATATATATATATATATATATATATATATATATATATTATGCAGCTGTATATTTACAGAGTGATAGATAAATTGACGTGTAAATTACGCAAAAAATGAAACTAACACTGATTTCTCATTTTAACACATATATTTATGAAAACTGCACAAGTATCCCCTATTGCGATAATAAAAGTGTTGTCTAGTAATGTTAAATATTGTAAGAAACTGACCGCAAATACCGTATATCTTTGTACATTTTCGTCTTAGTAAATCACTTTCGATTTTACTTAGTGTGGCATTAGTATAGTTATGTCACATTCATTACAGTGTAGGTTGGATTTATTAGTAATGTCATTTCTTCTATTTTAAAAATATTTTACGAGCCTTTTGTTTCGCACTGAATAAGAAATAATTAGTGTATTTGAGTTTGTAAAGTTATGTTCAATGTCTTCATATCCATATAAATAATTAGGCCTACAAATTCTGGTTGCTCTTAAACAGAATCCGTTAATTATTCCGGTGCGCATAAAAAATTACTGTATCATTTTCATTAGATGATTTACAATGGACATTTAATTTTAGGTCATTTTCATTACAGTGTGACTTGATATCTAGGAAAGTTAATGTACTGTTTGTGTTTCCTAATTGAATTATATTGCATTTTCAACCTTGCTTTATCTAAAAGAGATCAGATAAATTTATTTTGCAGTCCTATATTAACATATCATCGTAAATATAGCAGAAATGTGTTGATATTTTAGATAAATATTTTGGAAAGGAGGATATTCAAGATAATTTTCCACTTTGTAATAGATTTTTCTAAAATCGTTTTGATATATAAAAGATTTATATATATCGCTTTCCCATATATACCAATATAAAGATTATTTACTTTTAAACTAGATGATTTCCCAATGGTCAAAATAAAGCGTAATTATTCTCTTCAAAGCGGAAAAAAGATTCTACAGTAATTAATAATATATCAGGTAACACTGAATGAATTCGTTGCTGTTATATAAATTTCATTGGTACTAATATTTACACAATCGAAAACATGACTACATATATCGGTTCAAATCCCATCTGCTTCGAAATGCATACCAACTTTATAGAGTAGTCCATAGAGATGAAACAAATTACCTAGAGTGTTAAGTAAATGCGATTATATAAGTATATGGAAATGATAATTAATATATTATGTCGTTCTAGCTTGTTCCCCCTCTTGCAGAAATAGACTCGATCTGGGGATATACGTGTGACTTATTAATCAGAAGGTTATGAAGCTGTAGTAGCGATGGGACGTTGACATATTTTTGGAACACTGAATTTTATTGTGGACCGTAGAAAACGGTCTATTTCAAAATGGCAGCTACACTAGAAGTAATTCTATATGCTGTGTCCTTCATTGAGTTGGCGATCATGGCTCTCTACGATTTTTAGCTAAATGTTGTCTTTTTGCTATCTCTCCTAAAGCATACCCAGCCATCCATTAGCTAAAGCTCGCTAGGGAGGTTATGCGTTGTTTTCCTCTGTCGGTTTTGCCTTCTGTCTGTGTGTATCACATTTTCCAAACCGTCTTTCCTCATTATGTATCCCAGAAGTACAAGTGTCATTTTTTTTCTATTTTCACTAAAAATTCGTCGTTGTTCACATCATCATTCGATGGTATTTCAAACGTCCTTCTGTAGAACCGCATTTCTGTTGCCTCAAGTCTTCTCGGATAAGTTTGTTCACCGTTCACTGTTATACGGGAGGAATGATATCCAGTACGTTTTTCTTTGTTTTAACGTACCGTATCTGAATTCCTGTCAGATTACTTTTCATCTTTTACATTATTTATATGCAGACTATTTTATTCGAAGTTTGCTTTAAAGTTGCTAGGCATGGAACTTTCTCGAAAACGTTTGTTCAGTGTTCATTACAATACAGGAGGAATGATATTCAGTACTCTGTTCTTTGTTTTAACGTGGCGTATGTGTATTCCAGACAGATTCGTTTTCATCGTTTACAGTATTTATATTCAGACTATTGTATTCGAAGTTTGTTTTAGGATTTGATAGGGATTGAGCTCAAATTTTGATGTCTCTAATATTCCCGAACCAAACATAGGCTATGATTCTTAATCCTGCGTTTCAAAATTTGAATTTTGAAAACTTAAAATTCTTTATTATGATTCAGCTACTGTCTGTGATTTGCACGTGTGACTCACAGAGGTTTATTGTTGCCGCTGATCTGTAGACTCAGTGAAAAAAGGGTTGAGCAATAGCTGAGCAGTACTAAAAAGAACAAGTCGAGATATCTCTAAAAATGTTCTGCAGAACGTGAACATACTTCCACCAAAATATTATAAACGGTTCAGTTCAAAATTTTCTCTGAAGTTTACCCTGATCGGCAAGAAATATTTGAAGGCCGGAATGCACAACACATGAAGGTTATTATAATCAAAAACATAAAAGAAAAACAAAGCCAGTTGTCAGCATGCAAATAATGTAAATCCTTTTAAAACCTATTCCCAGAAATTCTGACTGTATTTTTATGAACCTCGAGGTGATAAGATATAGTGACCTACTAGCAAATTATTGTAAACGTTCAATAGAAAAGGATATTGCATCAAATAACATTTTAATTATATGCTATTTACGGCCATCATAATAATAAATTCAAGGAATAGCGTACACCCTATATAATTGTAATCTTCAACCTAAATGATGACTTCTTACGGATTTTGAAAATAAAATGGGTTTAGAAAAGACAATGTGGTTTGAAAGTTGATAAACGTTTATTAACAGACAGGGTGTATGAAATGTGAATGACCAGAGGAAGGTAAAGAATTCAGTTGATTTAAATAAAGGAATATTATGTAAACATAAAACAAATTATTAAAAGCCTGTTAAAATAATTTTATTATATACCGAAGTTTTCACCAAAAATTCAAATACGCAATAATATTTGTCTTTCTGTTATACTTTTCTTCAGAAAAATGTGTTCTCTGTTGTATATGCGCATGCGTTGTAAGATAAATGTATGCAGGAAGATATATACTAATCAAGACCTTCAAAAATTTAATCTCTGATATTCGAGGGACTATGAAGATCTGAGAACTGATTTTGAAATTCAAATTTAACTTATTGCCTTAAAAATACTCTATATATCTAAGAGGAAAAGATTGATATCTCTAAAAGAAACTGTTAATGAAATATTTTCTCGCCAAAAAACATATTTTGTTACATTCCAAAGTATTTCTGGAATTTAAATGACCCACAATCCGTAAAAAATATATCAATCAATCAAAATATGATATATTCAAGCGAAATGCATCTATTTTTTCAAACTTAGTAGTATGTGTGGAGAGTGCTTGTGTGGTTTTGTGTCGGTGTTTAGTCAATGTCACCTAGGACACATGTCCCAGTGGATAAAAACGTTGGTTGAAATAATACACTGACTTGACCCAAAGAGGTGAGAGATGTGAGTTCAATGCTGGGCCAAAACGGAGATGACTAACATCTTGGAGTATTGAGATAACAATTTGAATGAACGGAAAATGAGACATCCAGAAAATGGCACGTAGGACTAGAACAATCTACTCTAGTGATCTAAAAAGAGTTTTCGGTCCAATTTTAACATATATCATCTGAAGTACGCGTAGTATACAACGGCCAAAACATTGTAAATATCACAATAAAGACAACAGTCCGAATAAATATATATATATATATATATATATATATATATATATATATATATATATATATATATATATGGATGGTGTAGTCAGATCGTGTCAGATTAAGCCCTTCTCTTGCAGTAAAATATTCTTAATTTTTTTCACATTATATCTAGTATCACTTTGTATCTAATAGCATTTCAAATAGATTTTAAGTCCTACAAGACTTTTGCAGTTCTTCCCACGATACTGACATTCCAGATTCCCACTGCAGCTTGACTTTCTGGATGTTAGATGTAGAACTGACGTGTGTGTCTACAGACTGAGCGGCATATTTTTAATAGCAGATTATACATGGATGATCATCAATTATGTCTTATTCGTGGTTGACATAACGAGGATTCTCCTTGCTGCTGAGAAGGACTGCTTTTCAAATACAAATGTTGTCTCATTCATCACATATAAGTGACTCCATCAATATTTTGTTGTGCATATTCTTTCCTGCTGTCCTTAAGATTTTTGACACAGATTTTTCTTTGTTTGCCTATCTGCTGCAACATCTTCCCTGGTGTCTATATGTACATGTGTACTTTTGCGTGACGGAATCAGATTGTATTTTTAGTGCTTGCGTTACTTAAACTGTGGTTGTATTCTTTGTGGTAACTCCCCATATATAAACGGTTTTGCATGCATAGATACACACACACACACGAGCGCGCGCAATCACACACACACACACACACACATATATATATATATATATATATATATATATATATATATATATATATATATGTATTTATAAACAGATATTGAAAGAGAGAAAATTTGGTTTAAAAAATACGGATCAAATGAAAGAAATTTATTAATAAAGGAATATATGGGTAGAAAATTCATCAAAATATGAATCGAATCAAACAGATTTACTTATGGAGGGATATCTCGATCAAATAAGGATAACACATACATGAAATATGGACAATTATTAATTACGAGACATACGGATAGGAATATGTATCAAAACATGGCTCAAAACAAAAGTATGTGATTAATAAAGCGACATATAGATCAAATATGGATAAAATTTGGATCAATTGAAAGACTAATATTACTGAAAGAACATAAGGCATTACTTATAAAAGATACATGTCTGTATTTTTTGAACTTCATCAGAATGATTGTATGTCCAAAAAAGTAGGGTAATTCTAGATATAAGCTCATATCATTTCGCTATTAATTCGCTGATGAAGCTAAATAAATGTTGAAACTGATAATTTTTACTTCGAGTTTCCAACTTTATTTATTTACATTCACACACACACATATATATATATATATATATATATATATATATATATATATATATATATATATATATGCAGAAGAGTAGAAAGTTAAATGAAACTCAAGAAATCATGGTGGTTTGAATATGTATGGAGCTCGAGTAATTGCAAAAAGTATTCTTTTTTTTTTAAATTTTATCATGGCCTCAACCAGTCACATGGAAGTGCATATAGCTAGAAATTTATCTAGGAGTGCGTAAAACTGGTGTGACTAATTAAAGGCTGCAGAATTAGCATTTCCGTGATGGCGCTTGGCTATAATCATTTTTCAGTCATGCAATCAGATTATACGACCAATCTCGTTAAAGTGATAAAAAAAGTGAAAAGTATTTCGAGAAAATTATTCTGGAAAATGGCAGAGCAAAGAATGTCCAACAAATCATAAAGTTAAACTGCTAAATATGTCTTGAGTCATATATAAAGCAGATGCCACTCACAATATATATATATATATATATATGTGTGTGTGTGTGTGTGTGTGTAAACTATAACCGTTCGAAAAACCTTCGAATTTTTGATTTGCCAATAATCAAATCAATCTCGAAGGAAAAAGGTTTTAAAAAGAAAGAGCTAGGAACATGAAAGTCTGTCGAAAAAATCGCACAGATACAGGTTCAAAGCCCAAAGAAAAAAACCCGGCACGAGTAAACAACTAAAAAAAAGCTCAATACAACCGTAGAGCAGACCTAGTCAAGCCTAGCTTTCCCTGACGATCTGCTTTAGGTGAAATCTGAAGGTTTGGCTCACTAGATTTGGCTATATATATATATATATATATATATATATATATATATATATATATATATATATATATATATATATATATATATATATATATATATATATATATAGATGAGGTATGTACACTATTTACATTATTCGGACTATTGTCCTTATCTTTGTCTTTATCACAACATTTCAGCCGTTGTACGCTCCGGCCTTCTTAAGGTGGTTGGAATGTCGAACTGATTTGAAATTTTGCTGACTGCGGTAGACTGTCCCACAAGCCATATCTACTGGATGTCAGTTATGTGCTGACAATTCCCTCTGAAAGTTCACCACTGGCTTAACCAGATATTGAACGCACACTCTTTTGGGTCCTGTCACAGGGTCTAAGTATCGCCTTTATCCACTGTGCCATGTGTCCTCTCTCTCTCTCATATATATATATATATATTATACTCTCTTCTTCATAAAATTTATTCAATGGAAAAAATAAAAAATCCACATTTCATGAAAAACGATTCCTTTCTGATTATACATTTTTCGGTCGTTGGGATAGCTATTACATTTTCCTTATATTATGGTCATGTTTGACGTCATGAGATCCGGTGCGATTTTCGCTTCTAGCGTCTTATATGCACATGTTTATCGTAGCTTAGAAATCATCTATTTAAGCAATGACAGACTATCATCACTGTCTTCTCCGTATATTGCTTAATATATTGTAATTGACATCTTTGATAATGGCTTATATAAGCCGAAAGTTTAGATTGTATTAAAAAATATGAAACAATATTGTGAATTTTTTTCTTCGTTCAATGATAATGTTATTAAACTTATCAGACGATATGAAAAGATTTTACATAAAATAGACAGCACTTGTCTATATTATTTAATGAAACGTGTATGAATGAATAGATGCTGCCTAAATGCATACAATATATATATATATATATATATATATATATATATATATATATATATATATATATATATATATATATATATGGAATGTAAATATAGTTATGCAATGTAAATATACATATTTCAACTGCCGATTAAATAATCTAAATGCACTCGGTTTCTGTTGTATACACTCTTCCTTCCTGGTCGCAAACAGTGAACAAAGTTCAGAAATGGCTACATGACATTTTCCACTAATTATGCTTGTAAAAAAATGATTACACACATATTACATAGATAAAGCTCTTCGTATTTTGTGATCTGTATTTGTGACTACAATCAAGGCATGGACTACCAGGAATCCTTTCATTCAGTCTATCGGAACGTTTTCTAATCAATACGAGGTCTGCAACAAAACCTGGTATTATTTATGTATTGATGTGCCAAATTTTCAGGGGATTTCCACGTCAAGGTCGTTATGTTTTGATAGTGCTTGAAGAATTTCAAATATACATTAAAAACTGCAGAGACTGTAATGACAGTATTCTGTTTTTGATCTCTTTGATCACAATATCTTAGATGTAAATCCTTCTAATAGATAGCGAATGCCATTACAGAGATTCGATATATACTGAACGGCTTTACTTCAAATTTAATAATAATTATAGCTCTAGTTTAACATTTGCTGTAGTACAGAACCTTACAAAAAACGTAATTTATCGTAATGGATAATTCATATGCTGACCTCGCCCTTGGTCAAGGCTTTCAATTTTTGCACAAAAAATAGGAATATATGTGTTGTATTTATTTGCAAATCTTCAGCTTATATACAGCGGTTGAAAGAAATGGCGACTAAATAAATCTTAAGCTTGAAAATAAATTGCTAGATAAATAATAGTGAATAGAATTTTGTGAACTATAATTGTATTCATTACTGTTTGTCTAATATTTCGTCTTCAAGGTTAGGATGTTTTTAGTCTCTAGCTGTATCAACTGCTGTTTATAATGTTAATAGTTCTATATGAATAAACACGTTAAATTATATAAATTTACGTATATTATTTGAGATTATTAATAGCAAGCAAATATATTTCATATATATATATATATATATATATATATATATATATATATATATGAAGAAAAATATACGGAAAAAACAAACAAAAATCCTAATATGCAATTATGCTGTTTTAATGTTAATATAATGTCAACGTCGGACGTTTCGGTCTAGTAGACCATCTTCAGGACATATTCATAAAACATGATTAATATTAGACTATATTTAATTCAACATGAAAAGACGATGGACATAAGAGTAAGACTAATCAAACCAGATAACTGAAATTTTTCAAGATCAGCGTTCCGTTTCAATATGATCACGTCGGCGATGTTGTGAAAACGTATTCCTAAAATAGAGTGTTTTGAATGAAAAATGAAAAGAATTTTATTTTAATCTAAAACTTATATGTACGTTTGTCGATCATTAATCTTGCTAGAAAGGGGGAACTATTAGGATTTTTTATTGTTTTTCCGTATATTTGTCTTCATACTGTCGGATCTATATCCATATATTTGCTTACACACACACACACACACACACACACACACACACACAACACATATATATATATATATATATATATATATATATATATATATATACACTGCTCCAATTCCGGCCTATCGCGCAGCAATTAAGCTTAGCACCTGTGGAGAGCTCTTGAATAGGCCTTCAGCTTGTTCAGGAGTTTGGAAGTCCCAAATTCTTTGCATATTCTCAGCATTAGCTGCTCTCCTTGCTGCCGTTTGATATAGGTTTTCATTTGCATGGGACTTTTTTCTCTTCGTTGTAGCGTTGATTCTATTGATTGCAATCTGTTCCTCTGTTGGCGGACATTTCATTTTGGCGAGACACACTGATGCCGTATGTGACAGCCAAAAACAAACTACAGAATAACTCAAAACTGATCACTGCATTTAAGTATCGCAGTAATATTTAAGCTTACCTTTTTAAGCTTCAAAGATAATCATTTTGCCCCCACTTAAATTAAAGACAATTTGATGTACGTAGTTTCGTACTTTACGTACAATTTTTATTTTATTTCATGGGTTACTTTCGATTGCTGAATAGTGATAAATTTAGCTTTCTGAGCAGAATCAGATTCTAATTTCAAGGTTTAGTTGACAAAAAAGCGGTGATTTTTAGAAATATTATCAGATTCTGGAGACGATGCTGGTCTACGGCGATGTAGAAGTTAAAAAAAAATATAATGTTATCCATACTTGAGAATGGAATTGTGTGGATCAAACTGTTTGGACGCCATATATAGAGGCACCAGTAAGAAATTTTAAGTTTCCGTGAGAGTGAGTTTGAATATTGAAACGATATTTCAACTACTGATGACGTCACATTTTCTATCCAAGAAACTATCTAAGATTAGGCTAACAGCGTTTCACTATAAAACTCACGTAGGCTCTGTATGTGTTATGGAAATTGGAAACACATTTTGTGTAATTTTTATGATTGTACCTCTGGCAAAACCAGGTCTATGCTCAACATTACTGCGTTTTCAAGTGTATTCTATCATATGGACATTCTTGCTTTCTAGGATTTCAGTACAAGTGCGGGCGCCGATTAAGTGTACCGGCAAAACGTATTAGGTCACCATTCATATACGAAAAAAAATGAATGGAAATGGCCAATGACAGCTAGAATTTTTATGTTATCATAAACTGTGTGTGACAAGCACTTATTTTCAGAACAACGCTTGACACAAAGCATCCAAGAGACGTCCAATGTGAAACCATTGGCAACACAAGATGCCACTTCCTAAACAACGTCGGCAACATCAGGGATTACCATAATGCAGACTGCGACACTGACCCCTCCCTGATCTCTTCAAATGTAAAGTTTAAACCTACGAATCTCTTCTATTCAACGGAGAAATATCAGTTAAGAATTACATCCAGCACTGCCGACTATTCAGATAAAAAATTCTTAGAAATTCTTCTGGACACCATTCCCTGTGACCCATCAATGTGCTTGGAAAAAAGATGGAACTCCCTCCGGAATAATATCTGTAATTCCTACTATGGAGAGAAGATATCAAAAAGAAAAAAAATACTGGTTTGAGGCTAAAATCTTCATATTAGGGATGGACATTGACATCTATAAATTCTGAAATAAGCTCTTGCCAGGGCCCAGCAAACTGCCCGTTGCTGTGCAAATGACTAACTGTCTCTATCTGTCAGATAGCATCCATCATCAACATTCTTCGACCTCCCTATGTTTGATCAGTGTTCCAGTAAAAATCCCTTTCCACACTGTTCGGCCCTGCCTTACCGTACCTGATGCCCAAAGTCCAATGGGTTGAGACGGCTTCACCGTATGCTTGATGGCAGTGGCCGGTAAACTGCACTCGCTTTTCTTTAAGCTTAAGAGTGATTGGTCTCAGTTCTCCATGAATTGCGTTAATCGTTGCATGGGATCTCCAAAAATTGTTCTTGATATTTCTAAGCACATTCGTATATTCCATCTAGAAGAACATATACTGTCTATGTTTCTGATCGATACGGTTGGACTGATTCAATCAGTTTTCGTAATGACTGAACTATGTATGGAAGGTTTGAGCGCCAAATTTTGTGAAGATTTTTACAAGCATCCTATACAAGAGCTTTGCGAACGTTGAATTCTTTATGGGGATCTATTATGTGTGATTCAAGATATTTGACGTCCTTAACGCATTTGATGGGTGTATTATTGTATAACTTCACCGCGGATGGTTCAGAGGAGGTTGTGATATATTCTGTCTTACTCATATTGCAATAGAGACGAACCTGTTTCGCTTCTGGTTTCTGCGAGGATTCTGCATCTTTGATATATTAATACGAGTGCATTGACGTATTATGGAGGTTTACGACTACTCTGGGGATATTTGAAAAATGTCATTTTTTTCTCCGTGTTTTCGAAGGAATACGCAGAAGATAGTCCAGAAAAATTATAAACATAAAAGAGACAAGTGTGTCGCCTGTAAAACTACTTTACCTTCAAAAGAATCAGTCCCGCTATCAACGCTGCAATGGTTCTACTGGACTCTAATTGCCTCAACAATTCTGAAAGCTATACCATACAATTGGAGGATTTGATGGAATCAAACGTTTTCCGAAAGCCAACAAAACAGGTTTTGTCCCCTTCCATTACGCAGCGATTGAGGATAATATGAGTAGTTGACAACGTTGCTGTTCTAAATCCATTCTGGTTCTTGCAGAGGAATGGATCGATGGTTGTGACAATTCTGTTTAGCAGAAGATTCTTGTAAACTTTTTCTCCAACTGTCATGTGAGTTATTAACCTATAGTTTACCGCATTTGTTAGACCACCTTTTTTGGAACAGTGACTATTCCGTCCTTTAGCCAAGGTTAAGGCGTCGAACGGTGTACGAATATGTGGTTGCAAAACTCAAGGAGGAGGTCCTGAAATATTACATCTTTCCACAATAATGTTGCTACGTTGTCGGGATTGGGAGATATGTTGTTGGCAATATTTTTGTGTGTTGTTTTGAATTCACCGAGCGTCACTGGTTTTGTGTTTATGTCCAGTGTATTGGATATTTGATACAATGGGGGTGGAAGACCAGTTTCTCATGGTGGTTCTGCCAGGATTTTCTTAAATTGATCGAACCAGTTTGCTTTCCGCTTTTCGTCGGAACCGTCTTTGAGCCGAATGGAAGGCTTTGATTTTCTTCCTGAGATTATGTTTGTTGTTTTCCAGGCTGCAGCACTTTGTTTCTCCGTATGCAGTCCTACAAACTTGTCGATCTCCCCTGATTTAATCTGCGTCTACATTGGCATGGGCTTGCATTTTTTTGTACTTTTAGTGATCTCTTTTAAAGTACTTCTAATTAGCCTTTGTTCATAATTCGATTTCACTCTTTGCAGATTTTTTTTCTTGCTTTTCTCACACGGACATCTGAACTGATGAGAGTTTCCTGTAACAGGCTAAGGCTCAAGGGTGTTACTGGTGTATTGACTGCTGTTCAGTTTATGTTATATATATATATATATATATATATATTATATATATTATATATATATATATATATATATATATATATATATATATATATATATATATATATATATATAGTATATATATATATATATATATATATATATATATTATTCCATGCTTATTCAAACAAATATAAAAAATTTAAATATGTGTGTGAGTGTGTATATTTCAAGTTTGGCTTTACATACACACACACACACACATATATATATATATATATATATATATATATATATATATATATTACAGAAAAGATGGCCAAAACATGTTCCCAGTATCCGCAGGAGCATAGGGGCCCCATGATAATCTTGATATATTATGTGATTTGTAAGCCGCATATTTGAAAATGATAAGAATTGAAATTAGTACGGCAAATCAAGCGTATTTTTATTGGCGAATATCTGTCACAATAGAAAAAAATTTTTTTTCCTTTCTGTTGGCACTTGAACAAAATAAGATTGGGAGGATGTCCCCTTTTGAGCTATAAGACACTGGAAATGATTTTCTTTAAAGAGACCGCCCACCTATCTATTTAGAAGAGTTGTTTTGTCTCACCAGTTTAGTTCACTTGCAGACAATTTCGCTATCACGAAAGATCAAAGAACTGATCCTAATTCCCGACTATAAGATTTCTCACAGTCCTCGCAGAGACTCGCCGGTAAAACTCTTATTTCTAACTATTGATATTCCTGACCAAGACTGCTGCTGTTTTTTTTTTCTTTTCTGTTTTTCGAGACACTATTATCTTTTATTTTTTCTCTGTTTTATTTACTTCTTAAATTTCTCTTAGACTGAATCAATAGGGTTTCGAATGTTTAATTGTAATATCTTTATAATTTACTTTTGTAAATTAATTCTTTTTATTGTTATAAAACTCTTACTAGGGATTTTTTAGCCCTCTTTCTTTTACCTTTTTCTCACACTTTTTCTTTTTGTCACCATCTTTTTAATGTTTTAACACCAATTTTGTTGAAGTACCAATAAAATAAATATATATTTTTAATATTATAAGCCATTTACTTTTTATTCTTGTTAGTGGTTGCCACAGAGCCCCAGCATACATACACACACACACACACACCACCATACACACACACACACACACACACACACACACACACATATATATATATATATATATATATATATATATATATATATATATATATATGTTAACCATTTGAGCAATACAACAAGGCCTTGAAAACAAACACGCATTCACGCACACATATACATATATGACAAAAAGAAAAATTTAAAGCATGCTATATTTATGTGTAGAAAAGCTCAATGTTAGATGGATGTAAATATAAATGTGGACACTGAGAACACCACCAAGCGGTGACACTTTGTTTCCGGCTTGAACACAATCTTCAGATCTAAATATTACGTTCAAGCATGAAACATAGTCTCACTGCTTGGTGTCGGTCTCAGTTTTTGGATTAATTCATTTTTTTACGGCTTATCAATCCTTTGCCGTTTATTTAAACCAGAAAATCTTTAGATTTTAAGAATCTTTCTTTTCTTTGGGTTTATAATATTAGTTTCAGTGACCCACGTCTTAGAAACCTGGGAGAAAAGACGTGGATTCATACATTAATCAACGTATTTGCGCTGAAGTAAATACAACAAACTCATTAACAATCCAGAGCCATTATCCATTACATCCCACGATATCCAAGCTTACAGAACCTAACATTCCCATGCGGTAAACAATAGAGTTATGACCAGAGACAACGTTGCTTAACTTTGGTGATCCTACAGGAACCTGTGTTTTAAAGTGATATGTCTGTAGGTTTGACCTCGGTGTCCACTTTTATAAATACATTTCTGTAATTGTGTGTATGTGTGTGTGCGCGCGCGTGTGTGTCTCCTTGTCAATATTTATAAATTCCTTCCATATTTTTTCGACCCAATGATAGATTAATTCATAATAAATTGTTGCCTTAATGCATAAATAACCCATATTTCGATAGATGTTTATGAATTAAATAATTGGAGTGTAAAAAAAAATAACGACAGATATTTTAAATGAATCTTGTAACCTTTCATATCGGAAGATTTAGGAATAAATACAATTTTGCTTTAAACGTTCAGTTCTCCATATATGCATATAGGTCTCTGTGCAAAAAAAAAGTGTATCTCATGATATTTATCGTCATTTTAGGAAATATACATTGACACTCTACATTTATTCGTTGGCGTCTCTCCATGCCATCATCAACTGTTGTTTCTTTACCAACGAAATAATTGGCACCGATAATGTAGCTTCTGGCATTAATCCTAAAAGGTTTTTCTTTATTTAAAAACTAGACAACTGTTTTTTTTTTATCCTTTTTGATACTATACTTACTATTTTCATAATTAAGGATTACCTATCAAGCATCATTGCCTTCAGGCAAACGGAGAATTGAAATCATCCGCTAGAAATCAGACATACTTCTTCCATTTCACCATTATCTGCAAGCTTCGAACAGTTCAATAGAAGTTCAACCAGAGGGAAGAATTTAACCAACAAGAAAGGATTGAGTATACTCAGATAACACAATTTCTGAAATCAGATGGGACCCTGAGAAAAGCGTCGGTGTATTGAGGCTGATTACTTAATATCGGGTTGAATGACAATCATGACGCCAAATGATCTAAGAAGACGATCAAAATTTAAATGGGATTTGAGTAGATGAAATCTGTAGGTTTTAGCATGCGCATTCCTACTTCAAATCTCGTGGACAAGCGGAAGACAATGAAAAACAAATAACGGTATCAAATCACAGAAACATCACTTGAGGACTTGCAACTTCAGCAACAACTAAAACGGATACCTTATGTAATTCGAAGTGGAAATACTGATATAATCATTATATTAATACATCCTAATACGTCCTTAATAATTATATTAAGAAGTCCTAGAGGACATATGGCCGAGTGGATAAAATAACGTTAGCTGGATCCAGTAATTTGACCTAAAGTTTCATGTTACTGCACTGGTGAAAAAAACTGGAGATTTGAGTTAAAGGGAGATAATGGAGACAACCGTAAGAGGCATAGCAAGTAGAACTAGAATAATATACCATGATGGATGAAATAAAAGGTTCAGTTAAAAATTGTAACCACCTGAAGAAGACTGGAGCATACAACCGCCGAAATGTCGTGAATGTGGCAATAAATATGAGAACAACAATAAAAATGATTAAAATACCTCATCTCAGAAATATCGAGAGCAATTATATTAAAGATCTGCACTATCCTAATTAAAAAAAAAAATAATGTACCTCGTCCATTCAGAACATGGGTGATCATAGCTTTCTAAAACGTCCCCACCCTTGTGTCGCTAAAAGTGTTTTCTTTTTCTTTTGCTAAGCATCCAACTACTGTTCCACCCTCTATACTTCTAGTGTCAAGTGCTAAATAGGCATTGACTTTAACGTATTTTCATTGCCAACAAAATACTTTGTGAGAGATACGTTTTCCCCGACCTCCTTCCTTATTATGGGTCCTAGAAATTTCGGCTTTCTCTGTCTGATTCTAAATGTGCTATTTTTTTATGGAATTTACCTTAAGGTTTCACTGTTGCTTACTTGTCCCGTCTTTGGTATTTTCAGTATCATTCTGTTCAATGATATTAATTTTGCTTTCAGTATTCTCTTCAGCAGATGGTCCAGTTTTCACTGCATATAAGTGCATGTATATCACATACCAACCTAGAACGTTATTTTTTTTTTTTTTTTTTTTGATGGCGGTTCTAACGAATTTTTTGTGCTTCTTTGCTTGGCATTTGAAATCTTGTTAATTTAATGCCTGTTCCGTTTTTGTTATCGCATTTTTCATTTGCTGTTAAAACATTTCATAGATATTTCTGTACTTTCCCTGATATGGAACGACGAATGGACGGTTCTCCCACAGCAATTTAGTACAATTATGGATTGTTATTAGCAAACCTGTAGGATGAAAAATAAGATGGACCCAAGGGCGAAAAAGATCTTCCTAATTCAAATACACTGACATATTAATTTAAAGGGAAGTTATGTCACTTGATTTATGTCAAGGTAGCAGCCAAATGGCAATACAATAGACTCCTGAATAACCAGATTTTAAATAAAACGAATACGGCAAGCATTTAAAGAAAATTCAAAGAACTAAACGTTGATGAAAATTCGAAGTGAGACACATTTAGTAAAGGTTTAGTCACGTCAGCAAATAAGCCATCTCAAAGAAAAATGGTCTAGCGTCAATGACAGATAAAATGCTCGATATCTTAAAAAGAAAACAGCAAAAATTATCAATATATGGTACAGAATATACAACATTGCACAAAAAGTTAATAGACAATAACGGAGTGCTCTTAGGAAAGGTGCCTTGAGTCGGAAATAGTTAACAACAAAAATATGGAGGATATTCAGAAAAGATTAAGAGAAATACTACGACAAAACGTAGTAATTAAGATGCATCAATTCAAAAGAGGAATCACTACTAATAGAAAAAGTAAAAAAAAAATACTTGAAAGTTAGAATGAATATATCGACGATTGTGGAGAAAATCGTTCAATAAAAACACTATAGAAAGACCCAAAATAATAAATTCTCAGTTGAAATCAGTATTAGTCAAATTGAACCGGAAGAAAAAAAAAACTAACCAGACGCAATTGTAGTTGAGATGTTGACAGCTTTAGATGATTTCGGCATTAATAAAATGACAACGATAATAAATGAAATGTGAGACTCCGGAAGACCTAAGGAGATCTGTTTTCATAGCTCTACCTAAGAAGCCAGGTGTAAATCAAGGTTAATCTGTTGGAAGGAATAAGACTAATGAGCCACATGTAAAGACCATGATATGAATTCTGATTAATAGAACACATAGTAGAATTAAACAGAAAAGTGGACAAGAACCGTGCGGTTTCGTTAAAGAAAGATATCGGAAATCGTAAAAAGGTATATAGCTATGTTTTATAGAATAAGTAAAAGCCGTGTACAGGACCGTGTCGGTTTACGTCTTGTTCAATTAGAAACACGTGCTGTTTATTCCTGCTGGAAGAACGTCCAACTCCAAGAACATGCAGGACTCAATTTGAGTCCAACCGAAGATGTAAAGAAAACTAGCATAGCCACACTAATCTCCTTTCTTGATTTAGCTTTTGTAATTCATAGAACTGTGAAACACCTAAATTTTCTCTAAGGAAATATTATTAAAGACACCAGTATTTTCAACTTACATATATATATATATATATATATATATATATATATATATATATATATATATATATATATAAACAAGTATATGTATTAAACAACAGATTTACAGTTCAAAACGACATCAACATTTGTGTTTGTGTGTGAACGTAAAGAGTTTGTATTTTGGTGAATGTTCGTACGTACGTGTATGTGTGATTCGTGACGTTTACCCACAAGTGAACGAAAACGCGGATCTCTGCGAGAGGTCACATTTTTAAATGTGTCCGCTGAAATGCAAAGTAGAATGAGGACTAGAAAAGAAATCGCCCAGTATTTATAGTGTAGGGAGAGGGTGCCCTAGTGAAATATTTGGACAATTATGGAGGAGTTAACTCCGACAGCCATTTATACAGTTCCTCAAAAAGAACTGTATCTACTGTTACGTAAACTTGTTTTCCTTCGGAAAGATCATAGAATATCCTGATCCAATACGGGGAGCAAATCGACAGCATATGGATAGAAAACGAATTCAGTAAATACACAAAAATAGAAGGAGCAGTAAAACATGATATGTCTTTTCAACCGACTTATTTAGATTTGACAGAGAGACGATCCTTAGAGAATTAGAAATCCTAACATAATCCATTATTGGCGGCCATATTTTAACAGCAAAAAACTATGAAGATGACGTGTTTTTTTATTGGAGTTACAAGAAGGAAACTGCAGAATCTACTATAAAAGGAAGCGAGAAGAAAGGATGAAACCTGAATTGAAAGAAGATAGAATGGATGTTTGCCAGAAAAGGAATTGTCCAAGATGCAAACTGAGAGAGAAAACTAAGGCAAGTGACTCTAAAAAATTAAAAATCTATGATGTGTTTTAATAGAGAAAAGGAATATATGGCAAAGACGCATTAGAATAGCGAATAAGGATTCCAAATGTTGCAGTTTAATTAACAAAATCTAACTGTTCTTGTCTAATTCTGTTTCTCGATCTAAGAAGAATCAGTAATTTTATTGGTCCTGATCTGACATCTCGGTTTTGGGCAATTTCCTATCATAGGTCTTCGCAACTTAGATACCCTGTACCATTTTTATAAACATTTTCATGACAGTTGTTCTGATAATCCTTCCACTTTGGTACCTAGGCTATGGATTTAAACGCAGGGCTGGATTGACAGAAATTTTGTAGCTGAATGGTAGAAGTAAGAGCAAATTCGATGCTAACAGTTTATTTTCTACCACTTTTCACATATGGAACTCTCTTCCAGCTACTAACTTTCCCGCCAATTTTAATCTTCAAAAAATTATATGTAATGTCAGTTGATCTCTTACGAATTCTTTATTCCTGTTCTCTCTCTCTAATATTTTTATCATATCCTCTCAAATTCAATAACCACTTGCGTCTTAGTGGCTTTATTTCCTGCCTTTGGGTGAAATGATAAAAATCCTTGCGTTTTAAGCTTGTTAAATTAATTACTTTCTTCATATATCATAAAATAATAGTTTTTTACACAACGCATGATAAAAAGAAAACGTTGACTGATTACTATGTGCCTATGATGTGTTTTAATAGAGAAAAGGAATATGTGGCGAAGGTGCACTAGAATAGCGAATAAGGATTCCAAATGTTGCAGTATCATTGACAAAACCAAACTGTTCTTGTCCTATTTAAGGTCTAATTTTGTTTCTCGATCTGTTCATCAAAATTCGCATCATAACTAAAAACAGTTTCCTGAAAACGTCTAATATTACGATTACAGATGAAGGGAACAAATACTTCAGTTTGATGCCATACTTTTGGTCGGGGAGTGAAGAAAATGGTAACTCGTCTGGCTGCTCGGTCAGTGAATGTGTTATGTTTAATTATTACGACATGTCTTATATTACCATTATCATTACTAATTATAATAATAAACGTGTTAAAAAGTTGTGAATTCAAACGACAGTAATAATAGATTAGAGATCATGATAAAGAAATCCTTCTCTCTATGTAAGCCTTCCACAGCCTTACCTGCCACTCTTCATATGAAGTGGTTGTGTCAGATACAAACTTACTACCTGAAGTTTCTCCAACAATCTGCTTAGGAAAACAAAGCTATTGTACACGTGCAGGGTTTTGGAGGCGCGCATTAAAGCAAGCCCTTCGTAGATTTGTCCTCACATGGTGACTAGATAAATATTTCGACTTGAGTAACTAAAGACATAAAATAAAAGCAAACTGTGAAAAAAATTCCTAAAAGAGCGTGATAAACTTATGTGAAATCCACATATGATATGAATAGACACCTATTGGTATTATTACATAATCAGCATTTCCTGGATGATGAAGCATCAAATCTGCTTTATTTTACAGAACGATATCTTAAATTTAAACAAAGTGAAATGTCTTACAAAGGTAGGACGAACGCCTGAAGGATGATTTTCTACTTAGATCAAAAGAAAACGAGATATTTCTCAAACACTATCTCCAGCCTCGTCATTTACAATTACAGTAAAGACAGCACCTGACGTTAACAAATAAATCCCCTTACGATACTCAGTTCTCAGACTTCAGTTGGCTCTTAAATTATCATCATCAGTTCTATTAAAAGAAATCTAACCCTCTAATTTTTACTTTCGGAAAAGTTTTATCATTATCCCATATATTTATACTGGGTTGGTAGTAAGTTTTTATATAGAACCGTTGATTATACTGAACTTTTTCTTGTATTGTTGAGGTTGTAATGTGCAACATTGTATATTTCATATAAAAAATGGCCCATACTTAGAATATTGCTGCTACATATACTCTGGTGACCTGCAATTATTCTTGAGCTCTTTGATAAAATCCAAATAAGAATCAGCAACATTATTGGTCCTCAAATGGCCTGTCGGTCGCAGACACTTCCCATCGCTCTAAGGTTGCCTCTGTGTCTTTTCTATAAATAGTTTCGCGGTAATTGCTCGATTGAACTCTTCTCTTTGTTGTTTTATTCCCCCCTGAGACATGAGCTCTACATGCTAGCTTTTTCGTAGAGACTTTGAATTATTATGGTATTTGGAGTAAGAATGTTAAGTAGGAATGCGTTGTTTTGTGATAGGAATTATGTGGTATTGTCAGTGATTTTGGCTACTTCAGTTTAGATTGAAGACCGCCATTTTTATCATTTCTCATTTTGACCTTGTGCCTCATTTAGTATTTTCACAAATAAATATCGTTCTTCTATATGGTAACCAGATTTCATGAATTTAAGCGCAGTACACGATTGGCGCTGAGATCTAATCCATTTACAATTGAGTTGGCGAGATGAAACATTAAGTTCTATGCTAGCAGTTTCTTTCGGATTTCATACTTGTGGAACTCACTCCCAGCTTCATGATTTGCAGTCCACTTTAATCTGCAAAAAATGACATGCAATTTCAATTGCTATCTGCTGTCCACTTGATTAAGCTTTTTTTTCTTCCTTCACATTATTAATATTTGTTGCTAATTCATCCACACCCAGTAACCCCTCGTGTGTTAGTGGTTTTACTCCCTTGGATAGGGAGAAACTGATTTTAAAAAAATGAGATTACAATGAAAAATGTACGAAAAATCACTGATCAATATCATATTTTTCTTTCAAGTTATTCTCAGGCGCATTGCGATGCAGAAGTGTACTGGTCAACCTTCTACATCACACCAAGAATTCGCATGGGCACTGCGACGGCCACACCCTGGTCAGCGGCATCGTACTGGCAGCTAAAACTGAAGAAGGGAAACGCCACTCCTCAACCCAACTTTGTTGCTAGCCTCGGCGTAGGAACTGCACCTCATAGGTCAACTGTCTTAACGGAGGGTGGAGTAACATCTGTGCAGAAGGACGAGGTAACCTCAACATCCCCGGTACGAAGGGAATAGGCACGCCATTGCACTATTTTGCCTTGAATGTCATCATAAATCGCAATTACAACAGAAATGAGTGGAGTGCAGAACAAAGAGTCGTAAAATCCGATAACTGAATAAACGAATGAATGATGTTTTTTTTTTCTTGATAACAACACAGATATTGAGGGTTCATTTTATTGTTCCTACTTGATTTATGTTCTAGTTATTCAAATGTATCTGAGATTTCTCCTTTGTATGATAAGGATATCGAATATTGAAAGATAACTGCTGTACATGCAATGGTGTGATTTATCTCTGTAGATATTTAATGAATATTGAATTTAATTTCCTTGTAATTTGTCCATTTACCACATAACACTGATAAAACTGATTTTTGATTAAGGAAGACAATGTTACAGCAGTATATTTTGTTTTAATGAAGCTTTGTGCTAATGATATAACAATGTTGCAGGATATAACTATACCAAATTTAAGGTGTTTTAGTGACATGAATTGTCATGTCGAAAACTGATTGCATGCTGGGGAGATCAGAATATTACCCCCCCCCCAAAAAAAAAAATAAGGCAGTCTTTTTTTGTAGCAATGTATGTTATACGAAAATATTTTCCCTAGGGAGCAGAAACTATTTAGAGGTTTCGCTTTTAATTGTCAAGTATATGGAGTTTATTTGAAAAACAAAACTTCTGGTGATTTAAAACGTACCCTGGATACCCCAGGTAAGTGGTTTTATTCTGTTTTAAGTTGTTTATGCTTTCTAAATGAAACGCTCGCAGAAAAATGAAAATGAACAGAAAGTCACGCATTGGATATTGCTGTCGCATCTGCTCTGGAGCTTCTCGTATTTATTTTGACATTCTTGGTAACATAGAAAGAAGCATCTGTAATGCTATTGGTCCTGATCTGACATCTCGGCTTTAGTCAATTTACCGTCGTAGCTTTTCGCAACGAATCTACCCTGTACCATTTTTATAAATATTTTAATGACATTTGTTCTGATAATCCTCTTTGGTACGCAGACTTTATGAATTTAAACGCAGTACTAGATAGGCGAACATGTTCCATTATTTTAAAGCTGAAATGTGTAGAAATAAGTGTAAATTTTATGCTAACAGTTTTTTTTCTATTACTTCTCAAATATGGAACTCTCTTCCAGCTTCTTGCTTTCCCGTCAAATTTTATTTTAAAAAATTTATATGTAATATCAGTTGCAATCTTACACGTTATTTCTTCCAGTTCACTCTCTTTAATATTTTCCTCATATCCTCTCAAATTCAATAACCACTTGCGTCTTAGTGGCTTTATTGCTCGCCTTCGTGTGAAATGATAAGAAATCCTGGCGTTTTAAGCTTGTTAAATTAATTACTTTCTTCATACATCATAACATAAAGTTGTTATTTACTGAACACATGATAAAAAACTTTGAATTATTATTTCTTTGTTTCATTATAGTTCATTAAGTAACTTCAGGCTTCGTTACTGTTCAGTTTTAAAAATGTTCAAATAGCATTCTGATTTTATTTATACAGCTATATTTTATTTATTTTCCTCCATTAATGAATAATAATAGTCAATTCAAATATTAGAAAAGCTTTTATAATTGAGCGTTTCCATTCATTCCTTTGTTCGCACGACCGTTATCCCCTGCCATTACCGCAGAAATATGTATATATCATATAATATCAAAATATAGGTATTCCGTTTTGCTCGCGTGGAAAAAGAAGAAAAGACGTTACTTGTTTCGAGATGAAAATGAAAGAAAGAAAGAATGGAAGATAGAAATGGAGAAAGAGTATAAGATTAAGCTGATGAGAACAGATACTACACATTCATCTTAGCCAAATGCTCGAGAAGTGATTTTATTTTCTTGCTGCCTCACGTTGGCAGGATGTGACAATAGATCAGTTTAATATCGGAAACCCGAACGCGTGTAACAAAGTCGGGTCCAATAATAGCCCAGTCACCAGAACCTTTGGTTTCCCTGGCATCGGTATTAAAATGATTCCTGCTCTTTAGCGCATGAGGGAGATAATGCCGCGATCAGCTGTGTTTCGAAACTGGGCATCTCTCTGTGGTATTTTCAGTCGTGCTCTGTTCGCAGACAGAAACACAACTGAGTTGCGCTCTCTCCGAGACACAACTGCGAAATGAAATGTAGTTTATCCACCCAAGGGCAGATAATACATTTTGATCCTAGCCAAAAACCTGAGAATCGGTTGTAGTTTTTTATTCCCTCTCTAGAAGCAGTGGCAACCGAGACAAAAGCGGCATTTTTCAGACTCACTGTGACGAATGAGTGAAACTGTGTGAGGCAATCGCCAAAATATCCAGATAATATACATAAAATAACATCGTCTGCAGAATTATTTTTAAAAAATTATTAAGCGAAATTTTCGTAAGACGAGTATTTGACTAGTAATTGTTAAATAACTAATCATTGGATATCTAAAATATTCATTTTCTTAAAAGTTCTTTCCAATATTGTAGGTCGTAATTCATGAAAAACACTCCTTTCTCTATTCAGAGTCACACTCTAAGTCGTTGCTTGTCCATTAATTGGATTAACCCAAGAAAACGTGAAGGAGGATATTATATGAAAAATGAATAGACAATATCAGCTGTGGAAAGATTCATGAGAAGCATCAGATTGGTATTCGACAGGGAAAAATCTGTAGATTTTTTTATGCCTGAATAAAACTCGGAAAACGAGTAAATTATTCCTTCAAACCACTCATGTCATCATAAATGAATTTATCAAAAAAGGAAATTTCAAATGCATCAGAATATGGGAATTTTTCTTATGAAAGAAACGAGTAGAAATTGACAAGATATATCTGAACAAGGAATCTTTGCAAACGACACTCAGTTGGAGAAATCTAATCAAGGCATAAATATATGGACTGCATCTGTTTAACTGATTCTTCGTTCTTGTAAAAAAGGACAGGATAAGAATCCAGAACATTGGATCAGAAAACGAATTGATGACAATGTATAAATCCTTTCGTCATTAGATGATGCAGATAAATTGCATTAAAAACGGAAGATTTCGAAGACTTTAATTGAAATAGCTTAGACACTGCAATTCGAAAGATTTCAGAGATTTTAAGGATGCTACCATATCTTTAATACATCACATAGAAATAAAACAGAAAATTAACCGAAATAAATTTAAGAAAATCATTAGAGAAACCATTTGTAAAAAAAAACAGTAAACTGGAATTTAGAAGTAATAATCCTGCATTTATTGGTAGATTGTATTTTTTTATAGTTTATCAAATCTTTGCTGGTTATTTAAAGGCATAACTTTTTTTATAGATTGTAATTATCTTCGTGGAAGAATAAAGATTTAATGATTCATGTCTCACAAAAAAAACTCATAGCTTAGGGAAAAAAAGAAGCATTAGTATCTTTTTTCAAGGGTATTTGCATGTAGGGAAATACAAAGTACTTGACCGGAATTAGAATTCGCTTCACTGTTTGCCAATACCGACTCGTTAGCGATTACACTAGCCGCACATCCAAGGTTACATTAACTGGTATTCTCAGTTAGTCACCGACATGTGTACTGACCAGGCCCGACTTAAGTTTTGGATCGTATGAGAACCGAAAAGACTCTAGATTTTTATTATGGTTAAATAAAACTAGGCAACAATTTTATAAATCCAACTCAACAATTACGACGTCATAAGAACATTGCGTATTAAAGAACATTACAAAAGTCACATAATATCAATGACCCACGAAGAAATATAGGGAAATAGAAGCGGTGTAGCATAACAAGGAAGATTTGTAAATGCGACTCAGTAAGAGAAAACTGATTGAAGAATAAAAATGTGCAGTATCCATTGTAACAGATAGAGAGTTTTTGTTAAATAGGACAAGATAAGAATCAAAAATATTGGATCAGAATGAAATTATGAGAACACATCAAATCCTTTCTACCTTAGAGAATGCGGGTAGAATACAAGAGAAATAAAAAGAGAAATATAATCTTTAATCATTGAGGATCGTGCTGACTCACCGATGAAAGGACCTTAGGATTAACATGGCAGATTGAAAAGCGTTTGATAGCGAAACCGGAAACTGTAGAAGAACTGACAATAGGATAAAAAGTGAATCACGGAATTTAAAAACAAAACGTCTTCAGAGAACAAGCACAAGTTATCGTAAAAATTGACAATGATCTTTGAGAGATTATATAGTGGATTATCGTTGTATACTATTTGATCTATATAATAAAAGGCGAGGCAATGGATGGTGCATTATGAAGGATATATATATTTGCTATGTAAAACGTTTATTATATATAGGTTAAGTGTAAGTCGATATGGCACACACGCTTTCTCTCTCTATTCATCTCTCTCTTTTTCTCCTTCTCCCTATATATATATATATATATATATATATATATATATATATATATATATATATATATATATATATATATAGGGTAGGTCGATTTTTGTCTTTTTAAAATATCAAAAAGAATAATGTACGGAAAGTTGTGTATAGTCCAGTTAAGTACTGATACAAAAATTAGATTTGTCACTTCAACGGTTTTTTGAGCATTTGGCATCAAAGACCGTAGAGAAAAAGCACTGAAAAATCCACGATTTTGCAAGATTTAGACTAAATATTGATAAAAAAACAAACAATTTCACTATTTATATCAGGGAATGTTGTTATTTTGTTTTAGCAAAATGAAATAAAATGTAGAAATTATAAATAAACTTCAAATTGAAAATTTGCCCCTCTCCTATCACTGATGATTTTGAAATGCTGTTTTTACCTCATGAATTAAGCAGTATTAGTTGAATACATTAAAAAATTGATTTTTTCTAGTTTGAATCAAAATACAACAAACAAACAAATATGAAAAAATAAAGAATAGTTTAATAGGGCTTAATATACAGAGTCAAATAGTTCCATATAAGAACCCTCTGATGAAATTGATGGTCACAATTTCTGACACAAAGCTTTTGATATTATGTGCTGGTGCCTTGCTTCAAAGCCATACACAGATTGGGAAGCTTCTGTTGTTAACTTGACTGCCCGTTCCATGCCTTGAGAATGTGAGGGCAAATCTGGCAAGTCATGTTTCGTACCATTTAATAATTATTCCCGAAGTTCATTTTCAGAAAATTCTTCTGTGAGTGGTGGTTCACAAATTCTACTTAATGACAGATCTTTTAACTGTCTCCAGTGAATAGCTTTAAAATTGATAGTTGTGATTCTTTTTAATTTTTTCTTGGTTTGTTCCCCACTCTTGAAAGTATATAAAAATTAATTTGATTTATTTTTAAAAAAATTGCACTCTGTACTGCTTTAATATTTATGTTGAAATTAGATAAAATCCTTAAAATTATTCCATAAATCGGTATAACTAATTTAGTCAATTTTATATGAATAAATATTTACTAACCTAATGGACAAAATTATTTTTATAGCTTCTTTCCTCACTTCCCGTTCATCAGATTTGACCATTGAATATAAGATATTTTCAGGCAGTAAGGCGAAAGCATTGTATTGTATATTTTTCAATGTGATCTGTTGGATTTCATATGGTTGCTTCCTAATCCTTTGGATCATATTGAAAATATACATTTGCTGATTGTGGAACTTGTTATTTCTTTTATTTTGGAACTGGCAAATGGCATACACATTCACAATAAAATTTATTAAACTGTGGAGTTTGTTTGAAATATTTCGTGGGTATGCACCATGAGTCCATAAGCACATCAGACTGATGCCTAAAGTTAACCATCTTGACTGGTTTAATGGACCAATTTTTCATGATGCAAATCTAAAGTCCATCTTACCTCTACAAATACCCACTGTATATTCATAAAGGAGTCTTTGGTCACAACTAAGGGTATCTGCATTTTAAATTTTAAAAATAGAATCCAGAGGACTGCCAACAGCTGAAAATGATATTTGGGGTAAATGATGGTAATCATTTGCATGTAATCTTCCAAGTGGACCATTGAATGTGGCAGGGCTATTTTGTGGTACCATCTACATGTTTAAAAAGAGCTCTAAATGGAAATTTATTTTGGTGCAAGGAGCAACCAATAGTATGAAGATTTCTGTTAAGTTTTCTTTCTAGAGGTGCAGCAAATCCACCTTCATAGGCTGAATTGGCATTAGTGTTTGTCAACAAGGATAGCCTTGATAGTGCTCCCACTGTTAAATTCATGCAAAACAACACTTTTTTCACTTTAACCTTTGCTCTATCAATTTTACATTTATCTAGATAAATATCTTTTTATATTAATATTGGGGATGAGAAAGCCCATAGCCCTCAAATCCAAGAGCAATGCCTTGGCAAGGCTAGCTCCAAGATTGTAAGATACACCATCCCTGATTAACTCAACAGCATACCGTGGAATTTTGATAAGGCTAGCCGCTATATAGCCTTATCAAAATTTCACGGTATGCTAGGCCCTTTGGGATGTTTTTCCTGACATTTTTATTAAAATATCTGATAAAGAAATTATATGTATTATCAGAAATTATACAAAAATATTTTTCAAAATAAACTGGAAAATAAAGTTTGAAATGCATTATTAAATTAAAAGTAATGTTTATTTACATAAAAGTAGAGTTAATTCCGGGATTAGCTTGTAAACTGACTTTTTAATAAAACATTAATTTTCAAAATATAAACAAATTACAATAATTATAAAAGTTGTATTTTTTTAAATAGTTAAGTATATTTTGATGAAAATTTTGATGGATATTTGCACTAGTTAAAAGAGTAAACAAAAATAAAACGAACATACAAGAGGAGGTAATTACTACCGGTAAATACCGAAAAAATATCCAGTAAAAACGACGCCGTTCATGAGTAGTTATTTGTATTTTAAACTAAATATTTTAGTGTGTTTTATTTTTTATTTGTAGTAATTTCATTTAATTTAATAAGAGAATAGATAATAAACTCAAAAATATCCATTATTAAGCGTTTTTTTCTTTTTTTCTTTTCGTTAAGACTCGGTTTTAATTTAACATACACATGTTTCCGGTGACACCGTTATGATGAAAAAATTCGCAATTTATTTTGTCTTTAAGTTCGATTGCTCAAATAAATAAGTTTTGAAGAAAAATATTTTTTGTGGTAATTTTTGACGTTATTTTGCAACTTTTCACGAGTTATTCTTTTTATAGTTCTAAAATCGACCTACCCTAATATATATATATATATGTTTCATTACATAATATAGACAAGTGTAGTCTATTTAATTTAAGTAAGTTCCTTTTATATTGTCTGATAAGCTTAATAACATTAACATTGAATGACGAAAGGAAATCACCATATTCATACATGTTTAAATCCAATCTAAGCATTCGGCTTACATAGGCCATTATCAAAGATGACAATTACTTTTCAACATATCAACCGATACACGGACGAAACAATAATGATAGTTTTTTTATGCTGCATGGAAAAATTTCAAAGCAACGACTAACTCGTGTATATATAATGGGTGTTCCAATAACATTGACCGATTTTAAACGTTAATTCATTTTATGCGTCTAACATCTTTTTCTTTACGTTGGAAGACATTTGTCAGAAAATTAGGCGATATGATTTTTCACACATAATTGCCATGACATAAATAACATGATCAAATAGAGAAAAAAGTAAATTTTCACAATAACACTGATTTATTTACTTCTGACTTTGATCCGACCTAATGAATCACCCTAATATATAATCCGTCTTAACGAAAAAACTTACATATACATATATATATATATCGGGGGAGACAAAATCCGCGCACCATAGTGGTTAATAGATAAGGTCGAAGTGGTCCTGATGTTTCACCACCGAGTGCACCAGACTTCACAGCCCTGGATTTTTTTTCTCTGCGGCTATTTGAAATCAGACTCACCCAAGAAATATTTACGAACATGAAGAAAGCATTAAATATGAAAATAGTAAAGTAATACAGGAAGTACTTGGATGTGTTATTGAGCCATGCAGACATAGAATCGAAATGTGCTTTGTAAAACAAGGGAGACACTGTGAACAGCATATACCAAAATTAGCTAGTAAATACAATTTGCCTATGTAATTATGCTTTTAATAAGTTATCCCAATTGTGCGCGACTTCTATAACATGAATGAATATATATATATATATATATATATATATATATATATATTGGAAATTCAGTTGATATATCATCCAAGAGAATCTTCTTAATAAAAATATTAAAACTGACTCACAGTGAGTTTTATTCAGAGTATAGTAAATACAAACAATAGGAGTTAGAATTAAACCATAATACTGAGGATGATCATTTCACCTTATAAATTACAATTCATTCATAGGGATTTTCAAACCCATCAGGTTAACAAGAAAAATTTAAATGAAACTGACTTAAAACCTATTTTAAAAGCCATGAAGTAGTAAAGAAAGGAAAACAGAAAAAAAAAAGAAAGAAAGAATAAATGAGATAGTGAAAAAGAATGTAAGAGTGAGGAAAATATGAGAAAGGAGAAAGTAGATAGTGTAGTATATATATATATATATATATATATATATATATATATATATATATATATATATATATATATATATGTGTGTGTGTGTATATATATATATATATATGGCCAGTAAAATATAAATGGAAAATTAGGGAAAATATTTTCAATAATCCTATATTGACAAATTACTATGCATTCATAATTAAGGGATATAATTATATATTTATATTAATTAGAAAGTATTCCCGAAAATTAATATATTAAAAGATTAAAAAGCATAATGATTTAATTATTTTCCTTTTAAATGTATCATTTAATGTTCTTCATTTGTAATTAAAAAAGAAGATATATTAATATATACTAAACTATTACTGTCTACAAAAAAACCAAAATTCAGACAATATTGCAGATGTTATATAACAAACGAATAATATAGAAATGGTATCTAATAAAAGGAAAAATCTACACATATGATTAGAAAAATAATGCAGTGCGTAAAATATAGAGTCAAGTTAATTAATAAAAGAAATATATAAATTATGATTCAGTAATTAAAAGTACTAATTAGAGTAGGTAGTCCCTTCTACCGCCCGGTCAACACTCCTCCCACTTCTATTGGACATGAGTAGAGGCTTACACCTTGTTTCTTGTCTAGGAAGGGGTTCCGGTACTCTTTCTCTCTCTGGACTCTGTATTAGTGCAGCTCTGTTTCTCCCGTGATGTGTGCAGTCTGTGGCATCATCACTTCATTCTGAGGGTACACGGTTGACAGTTCTCTGGTTGCTGTTTCCAACTGGTAGTTAGGGGCCCTAACTCTTGCGTAGCGTCTTGAGCGGCCGCTCTGATCAACAGTTGTATAATACCGGGGTGTTTGTAGTGCCATGTCGCGCATAGAAAGGTGACCCTATAGTCAACTCCGGTGGGCAGCCCTGAGGCCACATAATGATGCTGGTTGTGCCAACTCCTCTCTGACCGTGTCACGGTCAAAAGTGTCTGTTTCTTTTACTTCGGGCCTTCTCATCTTACAAACAATATTCAACATGAGATACAAAAACCAAAAGATTAATCCTAAACCAGATTTTCAAAAATCACCTAAATCCCTCAACATTTCATTCTCCAACATCCGTGGCATTAGGACAAAATTCTGCAGTCTGGAATATTTCCTCACAGTAAACGGCCCGGATATACTGGCTCTCTGAGAGAAAAACCTTGTCTCGACTATCCCCTCTTCTGATCTCTCGATCCCAGGCTACCTTCCTCTCCCCAGAAAAGACTCTCTAACCCACATGCACAGTCTTGGTGTCTATGTCAAGGAACATCTCCCTCTGGCCAGAGAGTCCTCTCTCGAATCGCCTGACCAGTCATACATGTGTCTCCGACTGTCTCCTTAATGCGGTAAGCTATCTCTTCTTCCTTTACCGCTGTCCATCCTCTCAAGACTGTGAGATACTCGATAGCATTTCTGACAGCATAGACAAGGCTCTCTCCCTCCACCCGTCTGCTCACATTTTTGTGTTTGGTGACTTTAACGCCCATCACACCTTGTGGCTTAAGAATGCGACTACCGACCATGCAGGCATTCAAACGCTCAATTTCTCAATCTGTCATTCCCTCACACAGATAGTTAACTTCCCCACTCGTTTTGCCTTCAACCGGGAAGGTAAAGCCTCTCTTCTCGACCTGTGCTTTACCTCCATCCCCGAATCCTGCAGCGCCTCGCAACTCTGCCCTCTTGGTAACTCTGATCATGCAGTAGTATCTGTTTACATCTCCTTCAACTCCACCCCCTATAAAGAAACTCCTACCACTAGAACTTCGTTCTACTATCAACGAGCTGACTGTGACGCGTTCCGTAATTTCCTCCGCGATGTCCCCTGGGAAGGAGTCTTTAAGCTCGCCGTCCAAGAATGTGCTTCTGAGGTCTCTTCCTGGGTTAAAGCTGGAATCGACGCTTCCATCCCCTCAAGAAAATATAGGCTTAAGTCGCGCTCCTCCCCCTGGCTCTCCGCTGCTTGCTCAGCCGCCATCGCCCATAGGAACCACTACTTCCACCTATTCCGTAGCGACATGTCTGACTGCAATAGACGTCTCTTTGCCTCCGCCCGTAACGAGTGTAAGCGTGTCCTCAACGATGCTAAGTCACTATTTGCGGCTCGAATGAAGGAACGTATTGCATCTCGCAAATTTGGCTCCAAAGATCATTGGCGTCTCTGCAAGAGCGTATTGAACAATTGCAAACCCTCTATACCTCCTTTATTCAACCAGTTCGAAGTCCTGACCTCCCCTACCGACAAGGCTGAGTGCTTTGCTCGGAAATTTTCATTCAACTCAACGCTCGGATCTTCTGGTGTACACATACCCGACTTCTCTCCTAAAACTGAGGCCATAATGAGTGGGTTAAACATAACCCCATCTTTGGTACTGGGCGTTATCTCCAATTTAGACCCCAACAAAGCTAATGGTGGAGACGGGATACCAGCCATTGTCTTGAAGAAATGCGCGCCTGAACTGGCGCCCGCCCTTTCTAAACTATGCAACTACTGCCTCAAGGAATCTTGTTTTCCTGACTGCTGGAAGTGCTCTTCGATCGTTCCTGTCTTCAAGAACTCCGGCGACCCCTCTGACCCTTCCAACTACCGTCCTATCAGTCTCCTTACCCTCTTCGGCAAAGTATTCGAAGCTCTAATCAATACCGGGGTGGTTACCCACCTTACATCCCATGATCTGCTCTCAGACAAGCAATATGGTTTCCGCTTTGCCCGATCTACAACTGATGTGATTACGGCCATCACTGAAACTGTCTACCGAGCTCTTCAAAACAACGGGGAAGCCCGTGCCGTGGCACTAGACATCTCATAAGCATTTGATAGTGTTTGGCATGCTGGCCTTCTTCGCAAGCTCCAGGGTTATGGCATTACGGGTCGATTATATAATCTAATACAATCATTCCTGTCAAACCGTGAACTGAAGTTCGTTCTCAACGGATTCTCATCCAGTTCCTATCCCACGAACGCAGGTTTTCCTCAAGGCTCCATCCAAGGCCCCACTCTATTCCTTATCTCCATAAATGACCTTCCTGGCGCCATAACTTCCCAAGTTTACATCTATGTGGATGACACCACAATTTATTCCTGCCTCAAAAATAAATCTTGTCTCACTGACAAAACTCACCTGGCCGTGCGTCTCGAAAAGAACCTCCAATCGATTGTGAACTGGGACAAGAATTGGCTGGTCAAATTCAACGCTTCTAAGACAAAACTGATCTCTATTAATCACCACAGAGATCCTTCCCTGCCCTCCATTAGAATGTCTGACGCTCAACTTCTCGAGAGCAACTCTCTGCGGCTTCTCGGTCTCACGTTGACTGCTGACCTGAGATGGAATAAATACATTGAGTCAATTGCCTCGTCCACCGCAAGGAAAGTTGCCTCCCTGAGCCGCGCTAGGAAGTTCTCCCCGGAGTCGATCCTCCAGATCTACAAATCAACAATTCGCCATTGCATGGAGTATTGCTGCCATATATGGTCTGGTGCCCCTTCTGTTTGCCTCGGGGTTCTTGATAGGCACCAGAGGCGGATATGCAATGTAGTTGGCCCTGCTCTGGTATCTCGTCTACAGTCACTTTCTCACAGACGCGCCGTCGCATCCCTCTGCCTGTTCTACAAATACTTTCATGGAAATTGCTCCGAGGAGCTGCATTCGCTGGTTCCCAGACGTCATGAGCTCAAGCGCCATACGAGGCTGGCATTCCCTCCCCACTTCACTGTCGAAACTCCTAAATGTAGCCGTCTCTTCTACTCCCATAGCTTCATGTCTCGCACCTCTCGCCTGTGGAACACCCTTCCCTATTCCTGTTTCCCTGTGAGCCATAATCTCCAGCTATTCAAGTGTAATGTCAATCGACATCTCCAGTTACCTTGATCTATCCACTACCCTTCTCTTCATCCTTTTTTCTATCACTCCTATCTGATCTTGCTCTAAATCTTCTGTAACCCCTTGCGTCCTAGTGGCTTCCCGCCTTGCTTGGGGTGAAATGCTTAAAAAAATAATAATAAATAAACAAAGTAAATAAAGGTATTAATTAATATATAAATTAAGCCATATATATATATATATATATATATATATATATATATATATATAAAATTAGACGTGAACGAGTGTGTGTGTGTGTGTGTGTCTCTGTGTGCGTTTGAGTGCGCGCATATATATATATATATATATGTGTGTGTGTGTGTGTGTGATCTGACGCTCTGCATTCCTTGCGTAAACCTGACGTTTGAAGGTGGATTCAGCTTTGCCATCTACACAAGTGTGAACCATCCTCAATTCCTTCGTATTGCATTAGTAGGATGTAATTTCCACTCTGACATTATCTTCCCAAGAACTGCTGCTTTACAGAGGAGTCCTCTGGCAAGATGTCTTCCCCGTCACTATAATCTTGACCTCTTCAAGTTTAGAGTTATCCATTATATTTCCTACGTAACATTATGAACTTCCCGTTATGTTATTTTTTTTTTTCATACGGCACTGTCCAAAAACAATCTACCTTGACTTATTTTATACCTAGTATAGAGTGAGCATTACTATTAAAACGTATATACATTTGTGTTTGTGTAGCGAAACAGTCTTTGGTACGGGTGTTAGGATAGGCATACCGATTTCAAATTTCAGACCGGGACCTTGCGTTCGCTCTTGTACACATTCTGTTTGGAAATATATGACTACATCGTATCTAGCCTACAGGGCCGCATATACTCTCTAGATTTGATTACTCAAATATATATACTCTCTAGCTTTGATTAGTTTAGGAAATTGAAAAGTTTAATTCAAAACCACATGGTTTTTTGTCTATCACCTATTACAGTAACATGAAATGCCTATAGAAAACACAGCTTTAACGCCCTTCTGTCTCAGAATTTTTGATTTTGTAAATTTAAATATATTCATGAAATAGATTGTAGCCGAGGTGGATTTTGGTGGATTTTCTTCATACACACACACACACACACACACACACACACACACACACACACACACATATATATATATATATATATATATATAAATATATATATATATATATATATATGGTTATAGATAGATAGATAGATAGATAGTTTAAGGGAAGGATTAAAATAACGACCTCTATCAGACAATTTGCTGTAATTCTTTCAAGTCCGATCACACACCACATCTTTTTTGCGACGAATATTTTTGTAAGATAACAATTTGTATAAGTTGGAAATAACTTTGAGAATCATCAAAAAATTTGTAATTTGCCTGTTGGTTCTTCACTTTGGCTGAAAACCATGTATTTCTACATCTTGTAATTGATGCTCAGTTTTTTTTTCTTGCTTTCCTTCACGACCTTCCGTGGGATTTCTTGTAGTTTATTTTCTGTGTTAGCCACTGTTACTGTGTCATCTGCATATCTTTTGTTTTCAAGATTGTGGCTCGTAATAAAAAAAAATCCTGGTAGAACATATAATTCTTTCAGAATCGCTTCACTGTATTAGTTAAATAATAAAGGTGAGAAAATACACAGTTGTCCTACCCGCTTTATATTTTTGTCTATTTGCTGAACTAATTTTCTATTAGTATATAAGCAGTTTGTTTGCAGTATGGGTTCTGGAATATTTAATATCATTCGAAAATATGTCATGGTTACTGCGTGACTTCTAGAGTTCTGAAGGCGTGTTTTATCAAACACGTTTAAAATGTATAGACATACATATATACGCATGTGTGTGTGTTTCCATGTCTGTGTGCATATGTGCCTAAGAATAATAAGCTTAATTTGTTCTTACAAACACACACAGCGAATTACGTTTTTACTATGTGATACAAAAGTTTATCACTATTTACTCCAGGGGCCTAGCTATGGTTACTAAGAAGTTGTAATGCATTGTATCTCACATCGATTCACATTTAGCCTCAGTGTAATGGAACCGTTCCAAACCCATCAGAGATCCAAAGAAAACAAATATTGCAGCCTCCAACACATTTAAAGTAGGCGAGAATGAGGAGACGAAAACTAAGAGCTAGCACTATTGTAAAGTTGTGATACATTGGCACTATTGCAAATGATTTGGCTTCGATCTTGTAGACGAAACATTTGAGAAAATAACAGGCACACTTTTCTCAAAAGAAATCGTAAAATAGTAGTGTGTTTTTAATTATAAACAAACCACGACTATCCCATGTTTTGTTGTTCAAATCACAGTTAAAATTCTGGATCTTATAAATATGTTATGTCCAGGAAATTGTAACAGCCATATGTACAGGGTACGATATATATATATATATATATATATATATATATATATATATATATATAAAACGTAGAAAAATATATATATATATATATATATATATATATATATATATATATATATATAAAACAGAAACAGAAAGAGAAACATTATCTGGTTTAATCCACCTATAACAAAACTGTTAAAACGAACATAGGCAAACTATTCCTAAACTTAATAGAAAAACACTTCACTGAAGAAAACGAATTATCAAAATATTCAACAAAATAACGTAAAGATCAGTTACAGCTGTACAAAAAACATAACAGAAATAATCAAAAGCCACAACAAAAAAATGACAACCTACAAAAATGTAACCAAGGATCCAATATGCAACTGCAGAAATAGAACAACATGTCCACTCCAGGGAAATTGCCAACTTACGAACACTATATGCATGGCCAAGGTAAGCACAAACAACAACACTATGCACTACATCGGTGCCACCGAAGGTCCATTCAAAATGAGGAATAACAATCACAACCTTTCATTCAACAACAGGAAATATTCGAACAGCACAACACTTTCTACATACATATGTCAGCAAAAAGTCAAAAACATCACACCAACAATAAGTTGGAAAATATTGATAAAAGCCCCTGCCTACAACAACATTACGAAAAAATGCCTACTTTGCCTACACGAAAAAGTAGCAATAATATCACACAAATCGCAAAAGAACTTACTAAACAAAACATCAGAGATAATCTCCAAATGTAGGCATGAGAACAAGTACCTATTATCCGAATTCATACCAAACGGATAAAACAGACAAACCACCAACAATCACAATTTAATTTCAAGATAACATCAAAATGATTGCATCTATCATTATTATAATTACACCACCATTAGTAATCACTTTTACTACAATACATTTAACTAACAATATTATCATTGCCACCAACGCACAGCACCATCACTTACACATCACACCCACTATTAACATATAAATCCACTACAATCTTTATTACTCCCCCAGCATGTTTAATACCTTAAAACAATATGATCAGATATAATTTCCATATATAACCATGAGAATAAACACCTGTTACAAGGCAGCTTTAATATAATAACAATAATAATTTTGTAATTAAAATATTAAATATTATAGCAATCTCCAACTACCATAATTTTACACAGAATACCTATTATCAGGATTTATACCAAAATAAATTAATACATAAAACAAAAATAAAATAAAATACCAACAACCACTTTTTAGTTCAAGCTACCACCACTATAACTACATTCATGGTTTTATCATTCTCCCACCACCGGTACTAATCATTTCTACCAATTTACAACAACTATTAGCTAACTATCATTTTCTCCAATCCCTTGAAACATTACTATCACATCATACCATATAAACCCGTTATTAAATTGAACTACCCTCTCACCCAGCACATTGAATATTAAACTAAACATCGCCATATAAATTATCCAATAAGGATTACAAATTTCTACGTGTTACATATACACAGTCATCAAAAACAAACAAATAACCAGCTTTAAATATAACATATAAACCCCCATTGTTTTTTTTTTCAAAAATTTAAAAATAAATATAAATAATAATAATTTTTACCCATCATAATTTTACACAAACCCCACCACACGCATATACATACATGCGAGGAAATATTTTTCAGCGCGAAAACACTTAATATGGCATGTATACAGTAACGAGACATTTCCGCCACACTTCGAATGTTTAAATTTCAAAATTTCAACATACAAATGCGTATGTATAGATATAACACCACCCGTATACATACATGTGTCATAGCCGAAACTGCCCACATATGTTTATATATGTATGAGTCCCGACGGACGACCAAGTAGGTATATGTGTCTGCATACATCGATGTTTGCGTTAGTACGATGAATGACAAAACGACGAAATTTCCCCCACCACTTCCACAATAACACCAATACACGCAATCTACATAAACCCAAATTTTTAAAAAATTTAATCAGTTTGTCTGACGATCCCTAAAGCGTGAAACCCAGGGTCACAAACTCACATCTATCCAACCAAATATGTTAGCTCTATCTCTGATATTGAGCGCTCTCTAATAAGTACCGCGCATATAATATATAAATAATTATACATACTTATATTTATTTATATTTATAGACACTTTTCACACACACACACACACACACACACACACACATATATATATATATATATATATATATTTCCGCAAGTCTTGGTTGTTTATGATTTTGTCGACAACACAGTATAACATGGGAACTGTCTATGAGTAAAAAGAGTACCATGAGTCAATACACTCCGTCTGAAATTTGGAAAGGTCATGCTGTACTGCTTGGCATTCGCGCCTGAAGCTCCAGTACGAATATTTCAGAGTGTTTGTGTGTTAATCTGACTCATATTTAACACATAGTGCTACATCAAGTGCTCTGAATAGATAGAAGTACCTATATCTGGTAACAGGAAGCTGCACTGGGAAAACCAGTCATGGAAAGTATTATGGAAGCGTTCACCAACATAAGAAGGAGATCGACCAGAGGAGATGCAGGAGATTCCAAAGACGTCCGGGTAATTTAAACTACAATTTATCCACCGAACCCCGTATACTAATAGTAACTACACAAAAGCAGACAAAGAAAGAAATATAATTTGAAATTTCGAAATCTAAACTGTACTTACCAACGGAAACATGGTATAACATTCAGTAGAGTTTCTACCATATCAGACACGACGTAGTATCAGTGGACTTTAGGACTAAGGTGAAAGAGTGAGAACACTTTGAAAATTTCCTAGATTTCGTCTAGAAACGGAAACGTTTTTAAAAGGAAAAGGTAAACTCTCGTCAATCATGCTTGGCTCAATTTGAACTATGCCCCAAATAAATGAAATCGATTTTAGGATAAATTGGAAATTCGAGAAAGAATTTCGACTTAACAACCTACACTTGCAAGGATACAATTGGGAATTTGAATGTATTTACTATAATTTGATTGCCGCTGATGACCTCCAGATCTAGATACTGTAAGACTTTATCATCCAAGACAATGTTTTGCCAATAAATGACGCATTTACCAACCGATATTAGTTATTTTTATATATACAGCATATCAAATTTATTCAGTAGTATTATATCGACACTAGATATATGGACATAATATGTTCTGCGGTGACGTGTTTGAATATGCAAGGAAACTAAATAAAATATTTTTATTTTTTATTTATTAATAAATGCAAAACTCATAATAGCCCTCGGTATGACGATAAAATACATCCAGTGACAAGGTCGCTGATCGGGGATTTGGAGATTGTGAGGAACATGAAAACACCTAAAAGCTGTTGTTCCCGAGTCCACCTTGACCTCACCTATGTTGGTTGCACCTTTTAGACACACCGCCATGGGTAAATAGTGACCCTACTCAAAGAAAAACAAGACTTTGGAAGTATAAATGTATATTTAAAAGTATATAAAAAAGTTACTAGCGACTATTTATAGGAAAATTAGTAATAATACCTATTTGTAGCAGAATTATCAACTATATTTTATCTGTAGACGAAGCATTACGATTGTGTTGAAAATATGTAGACTTCGGCATTAATTAAACCATAAAGATTGATATTCCGCTATACAAAATCAATCATCAGCCAAAACACATTAACCATAAACATAGAAAATAATCACCTTAATATAGCTTACACCAAAGCTCCCAATTTTAGTTAAATTTACATCAGCATTTTCTTTGCCAACCATTGAAATACTTCAAGATGCGAATTAAAATTTGGAGATACCAACACCAAGCAAGTACAACAACTAAATATCTAGAAAGTGTTTTGGCAGAGGACGGAATATGCGAAACCTAAATTCGAAGAGGAACTGGGATTGTGAAAGTTGCCTTCTAAAACTAAGCAAAGTATTAAGAAACAAGAAAATGCTACATTTGAGTAAGGTATTTTTCTTGCGCTAAGGGAATGAATTGTGATATGTAGAGGTATTAATTTCGGTGAGCAACGGTTCACAGATGAATGTCAAAAGACTGAAGGAGACAATACTCATGTCATGCAAATTGAAGTTGTGTAACACAAGACAAGTGTAACTGTGCAGACAGAGTTGATAGGTTTGTTTGGGTTTGGTTTGGTTGTTTTACGACATGTCACTCTCAATGTGTTATTTAATGCTGACAATTTTTAATTGCTGGTAATATTTTTTTCATTCAAAAATGCATTGTTGGTAATAGTGTATTGCTGGTAATAATTTTTCATAAAAATATTGCTGGTATTAAAATTTAAATATGTTGAGCCCATTTGCATACCTTCAACTAGATATTTTGTACATAATTTTACACTATCAGGGCAACCGTATGTTTTATAGATACATGTTTTGTGCGTAATCTCTCGCGGATGTAGTTTATCGTCATACCAAAGGCAGCCTAGTTGCTAGGTATCGAATACACGTTTTGTTTAAACGAATCTATGAGAATTTTTTGAAGGAAGACGGCCATTTCAAATTGTAAGAGACGAAAATATGAAGATGGAAACATAACTTTTATTCCAGGGGTGGGTGAAGATTTTCCATTTACCGTTAAAAATGTAAACCTTTGTGTTTTTTTCTGTCATGTGTCAATTTAAATGTAAATTTTTTTCATGTTTTGCCGCTCTCAAACACCTGAACTTTATCGTAAGTAGCTCTCATATTAATCAAGTTTGGTCAACTCTGTTATATGAAAATTTACACGATTCCAGGCACACGAAGTTCAAACTAGTTCCATTATTTCGGTTGGTCAAAGCTCTGACCAGTACAGCAGTGTTTAGAAATTACATTTGACACAATTACATTCTGGCGGGAATTTTTGCTATTGAAAACTCACAATGTTATTAGTGCTATTATGAAAACAAATTATTGTACAATCTTTTATTTGTTCATGTGTGTACGTTAGGCGAAACAGAGATCACAAGCAGCGATGTTTGCAGTTCAAAAGATTCCACTGTTCTAAACATTGAGTCTGTATGTAGTTATCGCAAACAAGATTGCAAAAACATGGAATCATTGATATTGCAATTCGAATAGACAACATATCGCATCTGCATATCTGCTAAAATCCGTAAAATATTCGTACTTTCATCGAAACGTAGAATAATATATATATATATATATATATATATATATATATATATATATATATATATATATATATAAGCATCCATAAAATATATATATATATAGGGTGCTGCTGGTATTTGAGGAAATACAGATTTAAGATTAATACTTCTTCCCACTAAATTATAATACTTTTATTTTTCAGAAATCAAGAATGCCAAACCCTATGCTAAAAATGAAATAAAAAGGCATGTTGTGATTGTGACATTAATTACTGATCATAGCGATTTGGATATTGCACGTTTCCTCAGACATGCAAGATCGTTTGTCCACAAGATACGAAAAGAGTTAGAAGACGCTGTCAGTTCACCAATGCCTGTATCAAATGTAAAAACATTCTGTACGTTCTGATAAAATGAGAACATCCGAATATATTAAGGAAGGCAAGCGGGACAATTGATGAAAACCGAGGTCAATCAATGAGGTTAATTGCCAAAAAGTTGCATGTGTTTGAAAAGAAAAAACAATCATGATTGTTCATGTGACATTCGATACAAGTCCTACGTGCTGAAGAGAAGTCAATTTATGTCTAAAAAAAAGAAAAGAAAACCATATAAACAGATCCAAAAAGGCTTTTAAACAAACTTAGAAATCATTCTAAAGCTGGTGTGATTTTATTTTACTCAGATGAGAAAAATTTTGATCAAGATCAGAAAATTAACAGAAAAAAAATGACAGACGTCTTTGTTCAAATCCTTCCGATGTGCCAAGAGAGAGTTGCAGAAAATGTCCTTCAAGTTTTATTGTATTGGGTGTAGTTAGCAATGACAGAAATATGCCACCACACTTTTTTTCAGAAAGGTCTTAGAGTAAATGCTGTTTCTTACATTGGGGTTCTAGAAACAGTTGTCAAGCCCTGGATTGACAAATTATGCAACGGCTGGTTTACATATTCCATCAAGTCTTGGCTCCATCCTACAAATCTCTACGAACACAAGAATGGATAGCTGACCATTTGTACGACGACATCACAACCAACTTGTGGCCTCCTAACTCTCAAGATCGCAATCCACTAGACTATTATGTGTGGAGCGTTGTTTAGATGGCAGTTAATAAACAGCTTCATAACACCAAAACTCTCTTAAAGCGGCAATATTTCGAGTAATATCTGACATAAATAAGGACCAAATAATCAGAGCTTGCAGCCGATTTCGACGTCGTGAAGAGGCAGTTATTGATGCAAATGGTGATTTTATTGAATAAAATTAAGTATTAGTTAGTTAAATTTCATTTTTAATTGTTTGTAATCAAATATAATTATATTCATTTGTTCAGCAAGTTTTTTTTAATAATCCATAAAATCTGTCCTCAGATACCAGCCGCACCCTGTGTATATGTCATATCATTGTTAATTTTAATTGTTTGTCATCAAATATAAGTATATTCATTTGTTCAGCAAGTTTTTTACTAATCCATAAAACATGTCCTCATATACCAGCCGCACCCTGTGTATATGTCATATCATTGTTTTAAGGTTTGGAAAGGTGGTGCATTTCCTTTGAGAAAAAATAATCTTAAATATTCAAAAACCCACCAAAAATAAACAAGGAATTGCACAAGATTTTATGAAATTTACTCTAAATTCAGTTTAGAATTATCCCAGTTATCACGAAGGCATTACGTTCGACACTTAACATTGAGCATTGAGAAAATTGGAATTAAACCTAATACCCCATCACTTGAATAGCCTGCATTGATTGGGGCACATCGATATGGTGCAAAAGTTTATCCAGCAAGTTTTGTCAGATCAATTACAACTGAGTAGAGATTCCGATCCTCTCAACGTGCTACTTAATTTAGGCATTGTCCAACAACCATCCTTCACTTAGTAAATGATCAATTAGACGTAATGTAATGTTTAGCAAGCTTATTTCTCTAGATTAATTGCAACTGACTAGTGAATTCGATACTTACCTGGGGCTACTTTCGGCTTTGTTCTACAAATAAAAACTGCTTAGTAAATGATAACTTTGACGTGCTGGGTAGTGAGTTCGATGCTCCCTGTGTCTTCCATAATTTCGGCATTGTGCCACATCAAAGCTACGCTGAGAAAACAACCAAATGTCATTGTTGATTGTCAGTGCAAATATTCAGCCAACTTTGCTATCTCTATCAGTTTGTAGGACTTGATGGAGTGCATCTATAATGTAAGATGTCCGCTTGAAAACGAAAATGATAGAAACGAAGATAATAATAATAATAATAATAATAATAATAATAATAATAATAATAATAATAATAATAATCAATAAAGGAATAGAAAGATGCCATTATGAATAATCAGGAGGAAAATATATATTGAATCAAGCGTGTTCTATTTTCTCATTTCACAATCCTTTTTGTTAGATATTTCTATGAAAAAAATTATAATGATATCATTTATTTCCACAACGGTAGTTTTCTGACTTGTTGACGAGGAAGATTGTGATTAGATAATTACAATTAGTCGCCATCAATCAGCAAGCAACTCACCCAAGTCTTTGGAATTCATTTTTTTTTAATACTGAAGAAGTAATACAAAATAAAAATCAGACATTGACATATATTAAAAGACATGACATATTAAAATCTTCTTTCTGACTTTTATTTTATCCAATAAAATAATTCCACATTACAATTCTATCCTCATTCCTTTCTTTTGTCTGATGCAATGATACAAATCTATACCAAAGTGAATGTTCTTTGGCTGATTTTCTATCGTGCAAGCAGTTGCTGCGAATTTTCTCTTAGCGCAGTGATTCGTTCCGGTAGCTATTTTCATTTTCGCTAAGCTTAGAAAAAAAGATACTTTTGCACGCCTACTATCATGTGGTGTTTAGCAACAATGTCTTATGTACCAGTATGCACATGTACCGAGTTCGATTCTTACCGTTTCCTAGCAGTTTAGGCACTTGAGCAAATCAAACAGAAACTATAATCTGGACTTTTAAAGAGCGTAATTTACGACATATACCCATCAGCCATTATGGAAATTAGAATGTTGAAATGATAAATCCTAAATACTATAATTACATTGTTGTCTCTGCCAGCTACAATTAATTTTAGTACAGGTAATAGAGAAATTGAAAACAATAAATTGTACTAGAGGTAGCTTTAAAAAAAAAAACAATGCTACAAACGCAAATATTAATATGGAAACTCGAATCCTGTCGTTAAATTGACTCGTCTCATATAGAGGTTGTTGTGGGAGGTTGTACGCACTTCCTGGCTTGTTGGGAGCATTAGTAACGTCGGGGTTAGGGTTGAGAAATAAAAACATTTATCTCCTGAAATGTCCACAACAAACATAGCGGAAAAAAATGTAAAGTAAAGACAGGAACCAATATATATGCAAACAAATGATAATGTATTAACAAATGTATACATGCGACGCAGACACTAATATATGTAACAAATGAATGTGAAAACCTTTTTGGGTGTAAATTATTTGTAGTGAGTGAATGTGCGTTCGTACGTGTGCTTTTTTTCATACGATTCAAATAGGGATCGCATTCTCGCGCGAGAGACTCACATGTTGACGTTTAAGCGGAAAAATTAAGACGAAGAGGCTGATTGGTAGAATTCTGCGTGTTTACACGAAATGTACTTGTGGTCTTATTTTTTAGTTGAATGCAGCACGCTCTGGAAAATGAGTCGGTAGTTCAGTGTTCGATATTAAAATCTGTCTTTTTCCAAATCTCCATCTTGAATTGGTTTTCGGGTTTTGTCGTCCCTTTGTATTTCTTTCTTGTCGTTGGAAGAGTTTTGTTTGAGAAAGAGCTCGTTTGCTTGATATGCATGGATAAAGTTGGGACACAAAATTTAAGAGAAGCAACGGAGTGGCAAATTTTAGCTGATATAGAATTTCTACCGTGTGTCGAATGCATGTTTGACAACTTTAAGAAAATTTGCTATTATTGTCGATTGCATATCGTACTTGCAAATTCTCATTGTTGTTTGAGTGACATCGTAAGAGTGAAAAAAAAGGAAAGTTAGTCGCCTTTTGAGATATATCACGCTTTATGTGTTTAGCCAAGAAGAAACAATTTTGTTTATAGCTGAAATAGAGTTGTATTTCCGTTCTATCGAAAAAAAAATATAGATGTCTTCCGTCTTTGAAATTAAGTCGAGCGTAATGTTGTGTGTTGTTTGTTAGTATCGATATATTCAAAAAGCCTGAGAAATTTATATACTGACGGAAGATGTCGACATACACTGCAGGATCAAGCGAAAGATACAGTTGAGAGGATACGTGTATTTTTGCCTACTCATGAACCAATGTAGCAGTAATTGAAAAGCGAGTTTTAGGGGTCACTAGTGTTGCAAAAAATAAAATAAAATAAAATAAACAATCTACCGAGTCGGAGAACTTCATGTGTCGTGTAGATATCTTGTGGTATTTGAAATTTTATTTTTCACGTTCATAGGTTATAATCACAAATTTTGTAACTGTGTAAACTGAATTTCGCTACATGATCATAGTGTCCGCCAGGATAGGAAGAGAAGTTTGTCGATGTTTTTCTTCACTGCCTCTCGGTTTAAAAGGTATATTTAAGTCTGTACATATGTATAAATTTGTGTGTTTCTTGTTATCAGGAGAAACAAATAATTATCACGCGGGGCCTCACCAACTTGTTGCGGACTGGCGTTTGCGTTGACAGATAAACACGTGTCTCCTGAAATAACCACAACAAACATGGCGGACACGGGAATCTGACTCTACGTAGAAAAATGTAAAGAAAGAACAACAATCATCATATATTTAAAAACACATGATAATGCATAACCAAAGGTATGAAAGTGACGTAGACATTATGTTTATGAACGTGGACACCGTGGGTGTAAAGTATGTAGTGAGTGAATGTATGTACGTCCGGGCGTTGTGATTTGTTCATGCGTTTCTTAATAGTGAATGGGTTCTCCAGCTAGAAAGTCTGATATGGTGACGTGTAAGATAAAAAAGTATGAACAAAAGTCTGATAACATTATCGTGCAGTATTTATAGTCGTGAGAGCGTCCCCTAGTAGCTGTTTCGAAAAGTAAGGGAGGTAAACGAAAAATGTCAGAGATGGCTTCCGAAAAGTTCATATATATATATATATATATATATATATATATATATATATATATATATATATATATATATGCACACGTTTCTTAAATGAATGGTGAAAAATCTTTGCGGAAAATGAATACTTTAGTTTAAAGCGTCTGAAGAATCCTTCATTCAGGTCTTAGACATAGGCTTTAAAGAACCGCAAACAGACAGTTCAAGCAAATAATTAAAAACAAATTCATCGATTGAAACTTCCCAAGAACAACAACAAATGTGGATAACACAGCTGACTAGAATTATAAAATTGACTTTCCATTTTAATTTTTAAAAAATATTAGGAAGAAAACCACATCACTATTAATAAAAGGCATAAATGCTTATGAAATTGTTATAATTATAATTTACTGCTTTAAGAGAAAGGTTTATAAAATTTCATGAACATTATTACTGATTGTTCTGTGAATGAATGCCAATGTTTCCTGTATGGAAACGACTTATCTCACTAAAAAAACATAGTAAATAATTCTAGATGCGTTTCATACCAAACGAATTTTTTATTCATCATATTCATCATAACGAGAAATTTTTTTTAAATTGCTTTATGAGTTTTATCTTCACAATTTTGCGCTCCAAAATGAGCACCACCATTTTTGAACTCATGTCATTTATAATTAAAATATGTTGTTCACTTCTAGCTTACTTATACAGTTGCGACTATTTCATTCGAGGGGAACGGTCAATAAAGTATACTGATATTGACAGACAATTTTCAAATTTCGCTTTATCACTTCTCATTCTTCCCAGCTTATCACTCACTGTACTAAGATGAGTATATATGGATAACCTACCCACCTTACGTGTGCGAAAGTGGAATTGTTGGTATGCAAACGGAGTATCAATTTTGTAAAATAAGTTCGATATACCTTTAGGGAATTCTGAGATGTGTCTTCCTGTGAAACCACGTTTATCTCAATATATTGTTGCGATCAATATGGAACGAAACGAAATTCTTTATCGCATACAAGCACGATTAAAGTATAATTACTTTATAATTGTTATCTTGTGTAAATATATATCACATTACTAGTAAGAACAAGTATAAATTACGGATAAGTTTTTCATTGACTTTATCAGTAAATAAACATTAGATTAGAATATCTTTTTCATATTCACATGGCAATATGAAATCCAATGCCAAGATGTCAAATAAATGCATAGTTATGATATACATATGTTTGTGTGTGTGTGCGTGTGTTATTGGAGCAGCAGATCATTATTAAAACATATATTGTAAATAGAACAAACAACGAATATCCATTATGCCTGACCATGACCCGTTCTAAACTTCGTATATCTGCTTTAATTGGGAGAAAATAAAGCCAGATATTCCCCTACATTTGTATATTTCTCTATTATGCTGTTCTTTGATCTAAGCTTTCTGCTCACATAAATCATCATGAGAGTGGTTATATGGTTCTCTCGCTTGGTATTGTTTTTAATAAGATATGCTACTTTATTAAGGCAAGCAAGTGGTTATCAACGGACAAAATAGCTTTTTCCCGCCAAGCAAAGTTTGCAGGTTTGGAATTTAATTTTGTAGGCTGAGGATTGTTTTCCTTATTCTCCATGATATATTTGGCATGATATGCGTTTTTTTTTTTTAATTTCCGAGATATACTTAGAAACTTATTAAAACATCGAAAACTGAAAAGAATAAATAAACATATAAAATAGAAAGATGAAAATAAAACAAGTAAAATAAATTAATCCAAATAAATAAGCAAGACACCCCCGCTAAAATAACTGCCAAAATAGATTACCCACCACTAACATATATATATAGTCGAGAAAAATCCAATACTCGCGGCCTGATGATTGCGTCTAGCATGAAACTGCTTGTGGCCTCTGAGTGTTGACTTCAATGCTCACCTTTATATATATATATATATATATATATATATATATATATATATATATATATATTTTACCCCTTAATTTCACCCCCTTAATTAACGTATACTATTGATATATCTTTGAATCAATCGTAAAACTATTCAATACCAGATTCTTTCGTCAGTTTAAATACTTTTGTTGAATCATTGCATTTGCTTACAAGAGCACACAATATGTCTGAATAAATATTTAACACTTCCTTACAGTGTGACAATTGTAGCGTTTTCACACATCTCATTTATGTGATAATATTTCGTGAAAAAAAAATCAAATTATGGAAAAATATGTTGAAATCTGCTTAACATAACCAATGTTATAAAGCAGAAAAACAAAGAAAAAACATTTCTGAACTGCAAAATATTTTATTTTCCCTATTTTCTTTTTATTTGAAAATATTAAGATGGAAAACTGTATATTGTGTTTTTGAACATATATTGAATTGTCTCTTTCAATAACGCTGAGAAATCTTCTGTAACCTTGAAAATAATATAAATTTTACATTACCATTTTCAACGGTCTATTCAGTTGATAGTTTTAAAAACACTTCGACTACATAAATCTTACATACATTTCGTAATATTTAAAAAAGGAATTACTTCTGAGAGATATCTGGGATAATCCACTAGTCGCTTCTCATATAGGCTGCTTGCTGCTTCAAACCCTGTGAACTGGCGCGACTGAATCCTAAAGAACTGAAACGAACAATATAAAGCAGATCATCTGATTCCTTACAATGCAGCTGCAATGATTTAGATGCATTGAACATGGAACTACGAGAGGAAAGTTCGACATAATAAAGTTAATGAAGCAACACACTATTTGAAACCAAACATTTGGAAGAAAAAACGATCAATATTGGGAAAATCGATCAATATTTTAAAAACCTTTAACATTTACTGAATTTAACAAAACTATTTTCTCGAAGATTTATTTTTTGCATAGAAAGATTTTATAAATTTTAACCGATACTAGCGATAAGTGTTTGGTCAATGAAAGCCAAAAGTTTATTTATAACGAAATGACTAATATCTTTTTTTTTTTTTAACTATATTGCGCATTTGGTACACAATTTATTGTAGATTGGCCACAAGGACGAAAGACATCATGAAGATGGAATTGCAAAAGTTAATCCATCAGATATTGTCATGAAAATATCATACATTAGTCTGAAAACTGATGGCAGCAGACATATTCCTTCTGGGCTGTAAAATCGTAGTCATATCCGCTTATTCTACAAATGAGAAAAATGTGTTTTTTCTATACAAGATAAATCCTACACAGGATTAAGGAATTTTTGTACAATAGAAAGTAAATAAACGAAACAATATCTGCATTAATGGGGACTACATCAAATATTTTAAACTTCACTACTGATGTTAAGATGACGTCACCATTTGAACCAGAAGTCTCAAACAGCAATAAAGAAATCTTGTTGAAACTTTATGACTTTAAAATATATTTGATCCTTAGCAAATGTTTCGACCACTCAAAAGACATTGCACCACTTTGTAGAGCTGACATAACATAAGAATGGTTATTGAATATTGCATTAGGTAATCTGTCAGTTTGTGACAGATTTCACAACTTCTATTTTGACTCTGATCACAGAATGCTCGTTGTTTCGTTGATTGTGTTTTGCTGGATTTTATTTTCGTTTTAAATTTGTATTGTTGGTATTTTTTCTATAAAAATGTATTGCTGGTATTTTCATACTTTTTAATTTTTTAGGTGTTGATTGGGTTTTCACTATTTGCCCATAGCTGGAATCCTAACAAATGATACCACAATTGATCAGAATGCACATAGGAACAACAGCAATTAAGTGGCTGTTCCACACCCCTGATCAGAGGCCTTACTGCTGGATTTAGTTTATCTTCATATTAAGAGATGCATATTACTCGTAACTAAGCCGACTATAACAAACAAAACAACACCTCTCTCCCTCCCACATAAACGATGAAAAACACCCAAGTATTGCATACAAACACTTAGAACTGTAAGGATAAATTTAAAATTCAATAATAAGCTAGAGTTTAACTAAATAAATGTTGATAAAAACATCCTAGAGAAATGGAATACATCATCATCTTCTCATGACCTAAAGTGTGTTATATCTTTCCAAGAATAACTAAAAGGAAAAGAATACAGCCATGGGACGACAATCGAGGTTATGCAAAATGGTACAAGAAAAGGAACAGAAGAGGAAGAAAATATAAGTGTAAATATTACACAATTAAAAAAGATAGAAAACTTGGAAAATCAGTAACGAAATTAATGACGCCAAACTTCATAAACCATATCTTAAAATTTCGAGGAAATAAAAAATCACAATGACATCATAAAATCCAAACCACCAAAGAAGTAATACCCCGGTCTAAAAAAAAAAAAAAAAAAAAAGTTTTAAATCACATTTCAACACTCAGCTCTTAAAACTAAAGATGCCTGCAGAAATAGAACGTATACATATATACTTCCAATAATTACAAAGTCCGTCTTAAAACATAAACAATAATGAACCTTGTGATGAGGAACTTAAGAAAGTTATTAAAAAGTAAGGAACAATAAAGCATCACTACGTCTGACTGTGAAGCTGGACTTTTGAAAATATCTTACATTCACCATGGATTCGACAAGTTTCTCAATTCTGGAATCAGATACTCACCCGACAAAATATAGTGTTTCACATGCATGAAAGCACAATGGAAAAAATGTAGCCTTCAAGACCCACCCAAAAATAGAGGTATATCAACTGAAATCTTTATGGTGAAACTATTGTTGAATAACTTTGCTGGCATTCTTTTATGAATACCAGCTTCTCACAATCCAGTTTGATTTACATTTTAGAAAAGTATATAATGATGCATATATGTCATTAAACTTCAAGTAATTGAGTACCTCGCTAATAGGAAATTGCATACATGCTGTATTGACCTCGCATCAGTATATGACTACATACATAGATAACTTCTCTTCACATAAACTGAAATCGCATTTCACGTTCCGAGTTCACAGAATGCACCGATCTCATATAACTTTTTATGTACTCAAAATCTTGCATGTCTATCGAGGAACTTCAATACAGAAACAATTCAAACAACAGGAATGCCATATGTAAAGTAGATAAAGAGGAGATTAAAAAGGGGCTGCCAAAACAAAAAAGACCCTTTTAAGACTTCTATTGAAAACAGAAAAGTTGAATGAATGTCTTTTGAGGACCCCCGAAATTTTCCAGGTGCCCCAGAAATAATCATATTCGTGTGGGACACAGGGCGTTAGTTAAAAGTCTAGAGCCACCTGTTCGAGGCAAAGGAAGCCTATACGAACATCAGGATGGTGGAACTCGAAAACGACAATTTTTGAAAAATTAAGCAATTTTGTGCGGGGCGGTGCCGGTTTTGCTCCATCCCTCCTTATATATGGCTTTTAAACTAATGTCCCCTACGGACGTTGGCGGTATTGTTCTATATGGTTGGATGACAACGGAGTGGGGTACAGGGAGCCTAGAACAATCCGTCGACGTCCTATCCGTCGCAGATTTCCGCCCGGTACGTGAGTAGGTTTTTTGCTCTTACTTTTTCATTTTTTCATTTTTGTTTTTTTTTGCAGGCCTAAACGATGTTAATCAAGTTAGCCAGTCTGAATACGAATGGCTTGTGGGATAGGGTAAGGCGGTGCGCCTACTCCATGATCTCTTGTCTTTCGGCGTTGATGTCGCAGCGATCCAAGAGACTCACTTTGTTTGCAACGTCGATGCGTGTGTGTTGGATAACGACTTTGTCGTTTATTCAGAATATGAGGAACGACTGGCCAGAGGAGTTTCTTTGCTGGTTTCTCTTTTAGTTCAACCTACATCACATCGGGATGGTTTCTTGTGTATCCCTCCCCTTGTTTCGGTTAGACAAGCCTTGTGTACCTAGTTAATGTGAGTAAATTTTGTTCCTGGCCTGTCCCATGCCACATCTTTAGTTATGGCCCAAGTTGAGATTCCCAACCTCCCTAGTTTATTTTGGCCCCCTTTTACCTCGACTGGTTCAGCTTTTTATTTCCCCATATCTGTATATTTTTTTTATCCTTAGTGAGATAGCCTCTTGATTTTGTCCAATAGGGTAGAATACAAGGGACTCTCCTTTCCTTTTTGAAGGTTGGACTGGCCCTACGAACATCAGTTATGTTGAGTTAATTTTGTGTTGATTTTTAGTTAATTATTAGGTTCATTTCCCTCCCATCTCATTCTTCATTATTAGATTTTTATATATAATATTATCTTTAAATTCTTATGGCATGTGGGGCGCGTTTTGTAGGTCCCCCCCCTTGCGAGGATGTGGTATTGTGGTGTATGAAGGATTGAGTGGTGACGGACAAGTTTTTATGGTGAATGTGGAAATTGTAATGAGTGAATTAGTCGTGAATCAGATTCGCTAGGTGTAGGATAATATAGTGTCGACAAGAATCGACCCCTCCCCTTTTTTAGGCCATGTGCCACAATTGTATTCTTGCGTGTCAGACCACTTGCAAGCCAACCAATATTGTACACTAGTCTATGACTTGCGCAATTACAAGCAGTCATGTCGTCAAAACTAAACATTGTTGTCACTCTTATGATGACAATGTATACTTGCTGGATGCTTCGTAATGCCAAGGTAGCAGGGCACATTTTAATCGTAAATACAAAATCAAATTGCGTCGAAGAACACCACTCGTATCAGACGTCTTAGCATAATACTAGTAGTAATAGTACTTCGTATAGAAGAGATTAGCAAAGACTACTAGATGTCACGTGACTTCCTCTATATATGCATTTTCTCTATGGTCACGTGATCGCATATGTTTGTTCCCTGGCGATCTACGGTCAAATACAATTGTCAATAGTGACACTTTATTCCTATATAACACAAGCATAGATGTGAAAATAATTTATCATTTCATTTATGCTTTCCCATATCAAAGCCCATAATAATCGATTAATATAATACAGTGACGGGGCTTTCTCTCCCGTGACCTCCGTACTGGTGACGAATGTGGCTATGAAGAAAAAAAAATCTTTAGGAGAAAATGATCTTGAAAAAATCTCAACATTCACGAAGTGTTCGATCAAGTAGAACACAAACATTTCAAAAGAAACTATGATATAGCGATTTTCAAAGTGTAGCTTAAATGCGGCACAAGGCCGAATGTATGGAGCACCCAGTGAGTATCGAACTCACGACTCAGTTGTAGTTGTTCTAGCGAGACATGCTTGCGAACCATTACACCGCCTCGAGGTGACCAAGAAACTATGATATAGAATTAGAATTAAAGTGGTGATGGTACAGAAACTGAAAACATTATAAAAATTCCGGGTTTTTAGAATATATATCAAACCCTTCAAATACTTCGTTTTCTGGGTCAGTTCGGAAACAAATTAATATAGGAGTTACGAAAATTGAACATAGAATAGCTTTTGCTAGATTAAATTTTGCACAACACCGTAAATTGCTAGGGCACCAAAACATTAACTTAAAAAGATGAGTCATGTTATTACATTGTTTGATAGAATCAGACTAATAAATAACATGATGGAAGGGATGGGAGAATATAACAGGGGAAATGATTCTGTCCCAAGGGAAAGATGGTACGCCTGATTTCTTAGTAGCGACACGGGATTACATGAAGGAAATGTTCGTATTTTTCCCTTTCTTGTATTGCATTTCACTTCATTAAACATGCTAGATGTAAACGTTTTACATGGGTTCATAGCACCTAAGGAAGCTATCACACCAGACACAATATCGGTACTGCCATTTAGTGAATAGGTTATGGGCCGTACAATAGTTCCCGATTTGGCTTCTTTATGTCATGATGAAGTGTACATTTCCGACTGCACTTACTGACATTTAATCTTGATGGTGATATCTTTTTTTATGTAGTACATAGGTGTTGTTGATTCCTTATTTAAAATATTTAACTTTACATAACAAACCATGACCATTGCCAAAACATAGTAGATTCAAACGCATTTATTCCCAAACAAAAATAAACCAATCCTCGACACCAATATAGACGTTTTGCGTTATAACCTTTCCAAGATTACATCATTAAGATGTCAAACCTTCCTTCATGTTCCTGTTTGAAACAGGCAGAAATCAATCTATTCCAGTGTAGAAAATAACAATTCCTGACTAATCTGCCGTATTCGCGAAACAATACCTTCTAAATCACCGTTGCCTCTATCTTGGTGCCTATATCAGAGACTGGTTCCACGTCCAAATATCTCAATAACGAGGACACCTATTTCCTACATAGACATTCCCGTGTCTCTAATTCATAGTACGCCCTTCCTTTCTGCTCTTGTTCTCAGTTTAATGGAATTATGATATTTGATCCAACAGGTAAGATTAATTAGAGACTTTCTGGTCATTCTTCACCTAGAATTTATATAATGTCGAGTTTTGATTGTGCCCATCAGGAGTTGTCAGTCCACTCTTCTAAAACCGCTGAAGAAAGCAAATATAATCTTGACGTTCCTGCAGCATAGGAGATGACCAAATCATGAAAGAGTTTACTTCTGTTTCAGATATATCAGGGAATCAGGTAGTGTTATCTATATTGGGCTTTTCTAACCATTCATTTATCTGAGTCAAATCTGATGCCAAACCAAAGACATCCTCTGATTTTTTTTTTTTGATACTCCAAAACTGCCGGGGGTCACTTCAGATCGTTCATTGTAGAAGTTCCTCTTTCAACATTCTTCGAGAATAGAAAGCCCATATCCACTATCTGAGGTGGATATTTATTCTTGTATAGATAGTTTAACGCTCACAAGCCGCAGCATCAAAGGGTAACTTTGTCTCACGCCCGGGTATGCAGCAAGTATTGTTCAATAATTTCACAACAAACAAGATAATAAAGACAATAAAACTCAAGACGTTACTCTGTGAGAAAATTTATGAAAAAAATCTATCCATGAAAGTGTACCCTAATAGAATGTGAATTTAGAAAGTAGAAGACAAAGAATTAAGATTGAATTTAAATTTTTGAAAATCAAATTTTACTGGAAGACACGAAGGCAGATGAGATATATGATCGTAACAACTACTACCATACATATATATATATATATATATATATATATATATATATATATATATATATATATATATATATATATATATATATAGTAGTATTGTATTTTGCCGCTTTCACAACCACCCTGTTAAAATACTAAATAAGCTATGTATAAATAAATGTTTTAAACAAAACCTTCGTTCAGGGTAGTTGTGAGAAATCCACAAGATCCAATAACTTCTTGGATAAGGCTAACCTATTTACATTATTCAGACTATTGTCCTCATCTTTGTCGCCGTATTTATTAAAACTTTTCGTCCGTTGTACGCTGCAGCCTTCTTCAGGTGGTTGGAATGTCGTACTGAAACCTTTATTTCGCTCAATGGAGTAGACTGTTCTAGTTCCACTGGTTATGGATGTCAGTTATCTCCTGTTAATTCCCCTTTCCAAGTTCTCCACTGTCTTAGCTGGATATTGAACTCACACTCTTTGGGTTCTGTCACAGGATCTAACCAACGCCTTTATCCACTGTGTCATGTGTCCTTGAACAGTCAAGACATGGTAAAGTGATTTTTACAGAAACTATGCAGCTATATGTATCTCTGGATAGGTCTTCAAAATTATTACCTACTTTCCCAAAGATCACTATTAAAATCTACTATTCTGAAGTCCATGGCATATATACAGGCATTTTGTGATGATGCTTCCTTGATCCTATGCTCTCTTTTTTATAGTAACAGTTTACCTTGAAATATTCTTAGATCTTTAGTAAATATCTAGACGAAATATATCACAGTTTATGTTTGCCTCAGAAAAGAAAGATGATCAAACCGTGGTACCTGTCTTTCATCTGGCCTAGCAGCAAGGGTTCACTCTGGGAATGATTGTATTTTATAATTCAGTAACATCAAAACCGAAGCAACTCTTCACCATCCCCGTGAAGGAACTGATTGTTCAGTTAGTATTAACAGTTGGATTCCCAATGAGGCTCTTTGATTTGAATGTTTACTGGAACTCAAGTTCACCACACATCATAAGTGGAACATATATAAGATCCATCGCTAAAAATGCTGGAAAGACTGTTGGCTTCTTAGACCAATACAGAAATTACCTTGCTCGTTTATCTTTACAACCCTTATGTGGGGCTAAAATTAGAATGTTACTGTCATATCTAGGAGGGTTGGAGCAACCCAGTCTTATCATTCTAGCCGTGATAATGTTAAGAAATATACTTATCTGGCCTTGTTGGCGATGATTTATTTTCCAACTTACTGTCCTTTCTCGAAAAGAAAATGTCCCAATCCTATACATATATTATTCCTAGCTATACAGCAAATATTTCAATACTTATTTTTTAAAATACCGGTTAGATTTTATATCGAAATTTAAAGATGCAGTAACTTAAATCTTTGTCCTTTGACGTCTGGAATATGAAGAAGTTGTTCATAACCTATCTAATTCAATTTTTCATCGCATTTGTTTCTGTTTTGCTTTTCATTTAATCGCTATTGATTTTATCTAAACTTTTGTGAAAAAATCGATTATCATGCAATAATTCCTAAGAAAGAAAAAAATCAATGAATCAATTCCCAAATTCATCAATAATGAGTTCATCAATTTGGCCAAGAATTGATCAAATCTTTATCTTCTCATATATAACGTGTCTATTATGGACTAGGTTGTTCATCGCTCTCCACAACATCCGGACATTTTTATCTCTTAGTAAGACTTTTAGCAAAGTGCCGTTATGTAGATTATCCGGTGATTTTCTCAGTCCATCTGTTGTACTTGCTAGATTTTAGTATCTTCAATTTGTAATTGCATGTAGACAATTACAAATTCCTTTTGCTTAACTCTAGGTATTCTGTTTTCTTCTCATTGATATTGATATTTGTAATGACCTTTCTTCTCGCTTTCATCTTCATATATCCGAATTATTTCTTATATAGTGCGAAGAAGTTAGCTTACAAAATCCATAAAATCAAAAACAAAATAAACTTGGCAGAACGAGTGACATGATACGTCCTAAAATCACAATGAATATTATTTGTGTTTTTATTTAAATAATATAAGATTTTCCATAATTAATTAAAGAACGCTGATAGATATTATCAATTCAAATCAAAATGATAACAATATAAAGCCTAAAGAGTGAATATATAAAATAGATTGCCAAATATGATACAAGAAATAAATATTTAATTTTTTAAGGAATTTGCATGATAAATTATATGAAAAATTTAATCATCATGGGCTCGCCCAAAATATTGACTGAAACATGACACCATCCAAATTTATGTCGTCAAATTTCTAACGTTCTCCCGATAGAAGGTTCAATGGCTACCCAAGGTGGAGGGTTACTGAAGGAATTTATTGCATTTACGTATTTTAAATATTTTTATTATATTTATATTACATGCGAACAAACTCAACCGAACACGTTGGTCATTTGTGTGCTCTGCTATAAATCTGCTTCAATGATTTAGTTTATAATTCTATAATACCTGATATACTTGACGCTGAAATCATTTCTGTGGCGATATGGACAGGTGAATATCAAGAACATAGCTCGCCTGAGCACATCCTATGAAAATAAATAGAAAGTCGCTGGAAAATTGAGGAAAATATAAGTAAAAATAATTGAAATTTGTAAAAAAATTCTTCATCTAAAAATACGCCTACAGGATAACACATCCAAGAAGCGATAATTAATTTTTATCCCCATATGCAGGAATATTTTTCTAACCCTGCCAAATAATGAACAACGTACATTTAAAAAAATATTTTAAATGAATTGAAATATATTTGAATTTTTCTTCTTGACTATCTATGACCTTCTTGAAGAAATTTACTGTAAATTTCCTTAGACAAACTTATTAGGTTTCCCAAAGAAAGAAAATTTAAATATATGTCTATACATATTCTAGATATATACAGGCAAAATAGGAATAATCTGAAAAAAAAATATATATAAATAATATATATATATATATATATATATATATATATATATATATATATATATATATATATATATATATATATATATATATATATATATATATATATATATATATATATATATATATATATATATATATATATATATATATATATATATATATGTATATATATATATATATATATATATATATATATATATATATATATATATATATCTTCTATTTATATTACTTACTACAAATTCCACGGTCGTAAATTGCAGGTTAATAAATGTTGAATCCATGAATCCATAGGCATAAAAACTCTCAATGTATTTTCTTATGGCTTATAAAGTAAGCACCCTCGATCGCACGATGTCATAATCTCAATTTATATCGTTAAATTTGCTTAATATATCGTTCTCCCAATAGAAGGCTTCAAGGCTACTTAATCTAGAGGTTACTGAATGAATTTATTGCATGCCTTTTTGTATTTTTTAAAATAAAATCGAATATATATTAATTTAGATATTTACATTATATTTATATGCGGACAACCCCAACCGAATACTTCGGAAAGTTTTGTGGTCAGCTATAAATCATCTTCAATGTTTTAGTTTATGATTCTGAAATACCTGACATAGCGCATCATTTTTGTGGCGGTATGTACAGGTAGTTAAAAAGAACATAGCTCGTCTGAGCACATGCCATAAAAATAATTATAGTTCAGAATTCTCTACCACAAATTTATATCTAGGATCATACAGCATATTTTTTTTTCTAAAATAATAATATGTTTAATTAATGGAAGAATTAATGCAATTGCGTTAAAGATAAAAACGAAAAGATGTGTTATGAATGGTTACAGTTGAGCACATGGCAAGATTGAAAGCCTTGGCAATAGTCATTTCGGCGTCGTGTGTCTCATGTTCGTAAACTTGGCAGAGCCCATCTCTCTCCAGGACAAACATCATTTGAGATCCTCCGACTTGAAGGTTCTTCTTGGTTAATACACTTAGCCCTTGATGGTCTCGGGGAAACCCACTGCTCTAGCCGTTGATTACAACCTAAGAAACACTCCGCCCAATCATTACACCACTGTCTGTATACAGATCTATGGAGCGCACTTTTTGCTTGCGCTAGGATGGCCGTTGACCCTATATTTCATGCGCAATTTGACATATCTTGTTTTTAATCCTGCTGAATGGCTAGCCACGAATCACACCAGAAAAAGCTTGGTGTCGGAACCGTTTTCGTCAGAAAGTGCAGACATTATTGGGTTACATGGTATCAAGAGAAGAGGTAAAGTAACCTGCATCTTTTTGTATTTTCTTCACAACTGCACACTTTAATGCAAGTCAGATTTCATTGTCTAAAGAAATTCTTAGGTGGAACAAAAGGGGTCAATAAGAAGATACAAATTTTCCTTTCTCATTCACTTATCAAGTCTTTGTATGGCATATACATGTAAATGCAAGCTAAAATTTGGAGAAAATTGAATATATTTACGTAGGGTCACTAATATCTCAATTCTGTTCAGAAATAGGATCACACGAATATCAAATTAAAACTTCCAACTGTATTTATTGACAAATCAAGGAGGTTGTTTCAATCACAGCTCAAAATCTTTGCTGAAGCAGAGAATGATTTCTGTGCTGTGTGCTCAAAAGAAAATGAAGCTCACATCTAAGAAAATGATTAACAATATTTCGCCTACTAAAAATCAATATTAAAATAATTGAGAAATATATTTATTAACCAATAAAATTTCTGAATTTAACAAATCAATCTTTTATCTTCCTGTCGTCCGTTTTCTACCTACCAATAATGTAAATCAAATTAATATACTAGTTTTTATTTTATTTCGATCGGAATGTAAATAATAGTGATTTCTCAATTTTTGTCTCCTTAAAAAATCATTGATTGCTAAAGAACTTATTATAAATTGTTACTTACTTTAAAATTCTTTTCAGAAACCATTTTTCAAAGTTTATATTACGAACACATCAAGCAACAAATAAACATAAACGTAAAATATTTCGTTCTTAATTATCATAAGCTGTATTTGCGCTGATATTCCGTTGATTGCTTGACGGCCTGCCTGATGATACAATATTCTACACATGCATAAAATAAAGTACATTTTGTCTTTTCGCATAACAATTACATAGATGCGTTCCACCCTATCTTTATTTCTTTTTATGTGAGGTATCCTTTCAGGACGTAGGCGATCATGGCTCTCCACTCCCACTATCCCTTGTACATCTGAATAAGCTTCATGCCTCTGCCAATTCCATCAGACCAAGTTCTGCCATCCACTTGCTTAAGCCCGCCATGTATGTCATGCGTTGGTTTTCCTTGTCTCTTTTCACTCTATACAGATTCTGCAGACCCTTCTTTCACATTACGTGTCCAAGAAATTTCATTTGCCCCTTCCTTATGTTAAGTATAAGCTTCCTTGCATACTCTCCAAGACCTCATCGTTACTAACACGCTCGCTTTATGATATCCTTAGCATTTTTCTGTAGAACCACATTTCCACTGTCTCAAGTTTCTTCTTCATCTTTCAAGAGACCGTCCATCATTCCCTGCCGTATAGGAGGACAGTTGTCTTGTAGCAGCTCAGTACTCTTTTCTTTGCCACCAAAGAAATCCTCCTGTCTCGCATTACACTGCCCAATTGGCTACCCTGTCCGTCTTCTCATCTCAGTGTCGCACTTAACGTCCTCTATCAAAACATTTCCCAGGTACTTAAACTTCTGCGCATGCTTGATTTCAGTGTCCCCGACCTGCAAATCGCATTTCGGGCTCATCCTTTTACTGATGATCATGTATTCCACCTTGAAGTTTATGGTTAGTCCTTTCTTTTCACCCTCCTCCGCTACCTTCTATAGGAGCTTTTGTAGTTTCTTTTTCGTGTCTGCTATCAGTACTGCCATCTACTTTTTTTATGTTGGTAAGATTGTAGCCACCAATGCTGAATCCCTGTATATAGGTTGAATAAGTCCGGTGAGAAGACACATCTTTGCCTTACGCCCCTTTCTATTTTTGTATATTCGCTGAACTCGTTCTCAGTGCGCATGCATGACGTTTCCTGCCAGTATACGTTCTTGCTTATTCTAATATCTTTCAAGGATATATCTAGGTTGCTGCGCAAGTCCAGTAGATCCTTATGGCGTTCTTTGTCGAACGCCTTTTCGTAGTCTGTAAAAAATACAAAACATAGATACACGTCCTTATACTAACGCAATTCACTTTTTTTTTCTTTTGTGTTGGAAAGAAACAGATTATTCCCGTATTAAATTTGCTTGCGAGGAAAATTATGAATTTCAGCTTAAAAGAAAACAAAAATTATTTTTGCAGTCAGTAATAAAGTTATTTGAATTTGTAGAGCTGTGTTTGAAGAATTTTTGTTTTGTTCGCTTTACACACACGTTAACTCTTTACAGATATATGTGCATGTGTGTAAAATTTCGTGTCTGCGGGTGCGTGAAACAGTGTGTGCATGAGTGGGCATGTGAAAGTGTGTGTGTGAATTTGTGTGAAACGGTGTGTTTGCGTGTGTGAAAGTTTGTGTGTCTGGTGTGTGTGTAGATGAATGCGTGTGAAATTCTACGTGTGGGTTTGAGGGTCGGGGTGTAAATATGTTTTTAAAATTGTCTGGGCGAGGACATGTAATTTTAACATATTTAATGTTTTCTCAGAGATGAGATAATAATTCAAATTTTACATAAATATGCGCTTTCTTATTTATTAATATATTCAGAAAACACTTTGAGAATATCTCTCCATACATACATAATAGAATACAAATGCATATATATTTAGTGTATATGCATATTCATTATATTTATACATGTGGAAATTGTGCTTAGGTCTGTGAATATATATATATATATATATATATATATATATATATATATATATATATATATATATATATATAATACGTACTGCAATAAAGTCTTTAATATACATTCACCTAAAAGCGAGTGAAAATATGTCAAATAATCGGAAGATTGGCGTTGTCGAATGTTTCCCAAAGGAAATAATATTTCTCGGCGCTTGCTTACCAGACAAACCAATTTCAAATGTCTCATTCATTCATCACAGCAAAATTGCTTGTCTTTTTCATAAAACACCCGTCTCTTCTTAACTGCGATTGATCTGCATAGAGAAACAAAGGTCCCTCGACGCGTCGTAGCTCTTGCCCAGCTTGCAGACGAATAGCAAGTAACATCCTGGACAAGCAAATGACTCGCCAGCATAGACGTGACGATCTTTTCCTTTTTCAAATGATAAATACATTGTTGAAATCTGAAGATACCCTGGGAATATTTTCTTTGTGTATGGCATCATTACTCTATGAAAGCAGTTTAAGTTCCAGGGCAAATTCAACCATCTATACACTTTGGAATCTGCATGAATAGAGTTGGGTTTACTTGTATACACAAGTTTCTTTAAAGCTTATATATATGCAGTGTTTCAGAAACAGTTTCACGCTCGTCATCTACGTAACCTGCAGGGCTATGGTATTAATAAGCGATAGATGGATTTAATCCAATCATTCATATCAAATCGTGAAATCAATGTCATTTTGAACAGGATCTAAGTAACATGTACTTTCAGAGAACGCGGGTGTCTACCAATGCAATATCCTGGGGCCTACTCTGTTTCAGATCTTCATCAATGAACTTCCTGATGTCTTTAGTCCCCAAGTAGGCATTTATGCAGATTACACTACCATTTAATCCTGTTTCAATAGACAATTCGTCAGAGCTGATTAAGTTAACCTGGCCGCTGCTCTTGAAAATGGCCTGCAATCTATGGTTAAAAGAGACAGAAAACGGATCATATATTTGAATGCTTCCAAAGCTCATGAAAAGGACCTCCAATCTGTGGTTAGCAGGGGCAGGAAATAGGTCATATATTTGAATGCTTCCAAAGCGAAACTGCTTTCATTTAACCACCAGAGAGAAATTTTCTCGCCCGCATCCGCTTGGCTGATGCTAGACTCATGAACAGAACCAATCTGTATATGGATTTGTGTCCTTGATATAGTGTGAGGAACACCCACCTCCAAATTTTGTAAAAGTATTTTTGATAAGAGTGATTATTGTGTTATGAAGTTTAGCATGATTTTAGTTTTAATTCTTTAATATGATTACAATTTACCGTAGGTTGGTATCTTTGATTTAATAATAACTCACTATTCAAGAACTTAATTTTCTCCTGCAGACAGATGAAGCACGGTTGGTTCACCAATCTGGAAATTCTAGCTTATCCTCTTATGATATCTTGATATAAAGAATTTAATGCCATCATCACTGATTTATTCTAGCTTTAGGTATTATATTGGTTAATATTCGTAAGTAACAGGTAGTATGCTCAGCTAAAGTTTGGCTTATTATTATTTTTATTTTTTCTCTTGCTTTATTGATAATAGTTTCTAATTTAGAATGAATATAAAATAGAAATGTTTAAAATTTATTTTGTATTCTAATTGATAATGTAAGGTCGGATTTGTTGATTATTATATTGCTACATAAAGTGTTCTTTATTTATGTTCTATGGATAATTTTGTTTGAGTATGTTTTTTCATAAAAATGTCATCAAATTTGAAAAACGACATTCTTAACCAACGTATCTGTTAGCGTTTCATTTCTGTTCAACTGTGAATTATCTTATTCAATATAATTTCATTGGCTTAATTCGTATCAGCATATTTTCATGTTATTTTCTTAACTTTCCTCTTCTTTTGTATTTGTGTAATTTTGAATATAATCTATTCTTTCTTTAGCCTTTCTTTTTTGTCTTTTCTCTTGGTAATACGGTTAATTTCTTATGCTTTCTTTCGCCTTTCTTTTCTTTCTCTTCCTTTTCCTTTTATTGATTTCTTATTTTCTTTGCTTTTTCTTTATAAAAATCCTTTTTATATTTTATGTAAATTTTCCAAAAACGGTAAATGTAGTGATGTTTCATAAATTGTATTTTCCAATAAGATCGATTACTACTAATATTGCTAACTACCGGATGAGACATTTTATTAAACGTCGAAACAAAATGTACAGTTTTGTAGTGGTTACTTTCATGTTCGAATGTAACAGTTTATAAAAAATATTTGTTACTCTACTCTTGTATTGAGCCCCGTTTTAAATTACTGAAAAAATGAAGAAAATTTGCGAGTACTTTATTTTTTTTAAGTTTAGCAGAACTTCAGTCAAAACGCGGTCAAAAGGTAACTAATTAAATATCTTACCATTCACCCTTGCTTTTGCACTGCCGTTACTACTAAATATTTAGAGGTTCTTATTAACATCTATAAAAGAAACTGTAATGTTATCGGGTGTAACCTGGCACATCACCTTCAGTCTTTTTCCCACTGCTGTAATGCAGTTTCACTCTGCCTTTTCTATAAATACTTTGATGGTATTTTTTTCTAATAAACCTATGGTAGTTAGACGTTATGAATTTAAGCGCATTACTCGAATGGCAGTAGGGTCTCATCATTTTACAGTCGAAATGGTTATACGTAACCGTAAGTTCTATGCTAACTGTTCCTTTTCTGACACTTCTCGCTTGTGAAACTCTCTTCCGGCATTCTGTTCCCAGTCAGCTTGATCTTTAAAATATAAATGTGATGTCAAACATTATCTTCTGTTTACTCAATTCCTGTTCTTTTATTGTTTTGTCTCTCTTTAATTACAATTTTTCCGTGTTTATATTATCTAATACACTACATGCACCTCATTGGCTTTATTGCCTTAGGGTGAAATCATAAGAAATGACGAGCGATAGAATATTCAATAAATCAAGTTCAAGTGACTTATCACGTTAATCAATATTCTTTCACAGCGAAACGATCATCAGCACCTTATATTTGATAAAACAATTAAACTTATTGGAGTGAATATTAATACTTTTCTGGGTCTAGGAAGTAAATCGTAAATTTACAATTTGAATTTCTCCACACGTTAGAGTTTCATTAGATACTTCATCAGATTTCCATCTCGAACTAATATTAATTCTATATTTTTAATATACTTTCGTCGTTATTGCAAATTTCTAAGTATCATATAATTCGTAATATTCAAACTTATAGATTTTTTATTTATTTATATATTTCTTAATAATATATTTAATTAATTTTTATATTTTTGACTTTCTGCAAATATCAAACGCATATCTACATTGTGATTAGAGCCATTCCATATTACAAAAATTCGATAAAAACTATTAAACGATATTTATTTTAATATAAATTATTTATTAATTAATTTATGCATATTACATTTTATTTTCATTTTTGATTTACTTTAATTCAACTTACTTTTAATATATATATATATATATATATATATATATATATATATATATATATATATATATATAAACACGTTTTAATTTTCTAATTTTTTAAATGTCAGTCGGAATGCTAATATATTCATGTTAAATTTTGAATTCTTAAATGCGATTAAACAAAATCAATTCATTCTGTATTAAGCAAATGGCAACACTCAAAGTTAAAATGGTATAACTTCGATTTATGCTTATTTCACATATTACTGATCTTTAACGATATAACATTTCATTCTGGTTTATTTTTGCTTTTTCTCTTTCTACACTTACAAAATTAAGATTATCAGAATATTACTGAGAAAATATGTATGAAAATAGTTTCCTTATGCCAATCGTTTATTATTATTATTATTATTATTATTATTATTATTATTATTATTATTATTATTATTATTATTATCATCATCATATTATTATTATTTTTATTATTATCATCATTATTATTATTACTATATGTACTAATTATTTATGCATATTTATGTATACTCATTTATACACATACATGCATTTACATGTATATACACGTACATGCACACATATATATGCGTGTGTATGTGTGCATGTGCGTGTATATATATAAATGCATGGATGTGTTCATTAAATGGTATACTTAAATATCCATAAATAATTAGTACATATAGTAATAATAATAATAAATAATAATAAATGATTGGCATAAGGAGAATATTTTTTATGATATATATCATATGATATAATATTTTTCATATATATATATATATATATATATATATATATATATATATATATATATATATATATATATATATATATATGTCTCTGTGTGTGTTCAATACTCACGTAGAGATATGTACAACATAATTACATGTAAATATGCATTCATACCTCGACCCGTAAATGTATAAAATATTGTTAGACATTTGTGAAAAAGAAAATTTTTACAATTTTATACAATTATAATGGAGGCTCTGGCTTTTCCTTGGGCGATCTCGTCTCTTCTATTTGACTTCTGGTGTTTTTGAAGGATTTTTTTTCGCGAGCAGTTTTTTTACAATTGGTCTTTCCTGCGCCACACATCTCCGGTTCGTTTTCTGTCGTAAGCAAGGTGTTTTTGAGCTGATCCTTGAATCGATGACGTGAGGCTCCACGCAGTCTCTTGCCAGATTCGAGATCCGCTTCGAGTATGAAATCCTTGTTTGCGAATTGTTTGAGGTGGTCAATGGGTCGTCACTCCATGGCTTACACACTTCAGCTGACACCATCCGCTGTGGCAGACAAGGGCTTGACAGACAGGTTCAGATGACATCTTGCAAAGAGCATCCGAAATTTTTCTCGTAAGTCGAACTTTGCCTTGACCCCGTATCTCCTAGGCATCAGATCGTGCTTTGTGTGGTCCCTTCCCTGAATCATCACCGACATGGGAGATCCTAACAGGTGACGCTTATCCCGACAGCATTGCATTCAACTTTCTTGAGAAGCACAAGCTCATCAACTAGAACTCGCTATATATTTATATCTATATCTACCTATGTCTCTCTCTCTCTCTCTCTCTCTCTATATATATATATATATATATATATATATATATATATATATATATATATATATAGATAGATAGATAGATAATGATAGATATATTGCGTGTTTTGGAATCTCAAAAAAGTAATTTTCTTCAAGCATTTAAAACATTAATTAAGAAAAAAACACTAGAAGTCGAGACAAATTAAGATATTAAGTAAACAAATAAAAACAGCGAAAAGTTATTGTTAGAAATAGCGTGCAGAACAAATGAAAATATATAGCAGGATTTATGCCTGAAATAATCGGAAATTATAATTTTTTTAAATAAAATGATGTATATGGATTTTCAACATTACTAACACCTAAACTGTTAATTGATATAAATGAACGAGAGTAGAAAATGCGAAGTTGATAAATATAGATATCGATCAGCAAATACCGAAAGTAAATATTACAGGATAGTTGTAAACAATACTAACAGAGAAAAAAACAGCAACTGGAAAACATTGAAAGAAATAATAATAAACAATATTTATTTAACGTATTACAACAATAATAATCATAATATGTATAATAAATCTCATAAATAATTATTGCAAATTATATTAAATTATTATATTAATTTTAGCAGTATTTACAACAAATCAACAATTCCCCCTTGCATGGAGTATTGCTGTCATATATGACCTGGAGCACCTTCTGTTTGCCTCGGGGTCCTTGACAGGCTCCAGAGGCGGATATGCAATATAATTGACCCTGTTCTGGCATCTCGTCTACAGTCACTCTCTCACAGACGCGTCGTCGCCTCTCTCTGTCTTTTTTACAAATACTTTCATGGTAATTGCTCCGAGGAGCTGCATTCGCTGGTTCCCAAACTTCATGAATTCAAACACCCTACGAGGCTGGCATCCCGCCGTCACCCTTTCGCTGTGGAAACTATTAAATTTAGCCGTCTCTTCTACACCAAGAGCTTCATATCTCGCACCTCTCGCCTGTGGAACTGCCTTCCCTATTCCAGTTTCCCTGTCAGCTATGAACTCCAACTTTTCAAATGTAATGTCAATTGACATCTCCAGTTGCCTTGATCTATCCAGTTTCTTTCTCCTCATCCTTTCCTCTATCACTTTTATCTGATCTTTCTCCAAATCTTCTGTAAAACCTTGCGTCCTAGTGGCTATCACGCCTTTCTTGGGGTGAAACGCTTAAAAAAAAATTAAGCTAAAATGATGCGACAAATCGCGTCATCTTCCCTCGACTTCAGAACGCTATATATATATATATATATATATATATATATATATATATATATATATATATATTTATATATAGCATAATGAGAAGCCACGTATACTTTCTTAATATATATATATAGAAAAAGTTTCAAATTAAAAAATAATAATGTTTTATTTTATGAATGTATTTATTTATTTATATATATATTTGATATTTCAAATTGTCCTCAATTTTTCTTCAGGAATAACTGTTTGTTACAAATAAATTAAAATTACTGTTTGTTAGCAAGTAGCCTCCTTCGCGAGACGCGGATATCACGTGATATGGAACGTCACTGTTCGGATATTCCTAACTTAAATCTAACTGTCATAAATATTTTAAATGTTGTTTAAAAAAATTTTTTTACTATATCTAAAAAAAATTGCTTAACTATTGAAATATTCATAAAGATTTAAAACACCTGTCCCTATTCAACCCTAGTTTATGCGTATTTAGTTTTAAAATCCAATATGTTTCTTATTTTCTGCGTGTGAATGTCGAACTAAAATCGGAATCTATCAATAAAAATTTGCAGTTTTCTAATGTGTCCTGATTGATTGTAGTGTTTAGCTATGGGGAATAAGGGTTGTTTGACGTATATATATATATATATATATATATATATATATATATATATATATATATATAGATGGATAGATAGATAGATAGATAGATAGATAGATAGATAGATAGATAGATAGATACCAAGTTCTGAACCCCAGGTAAGATGACGCGATTTGATGACACTTCTTAAGACATGTTCTTAATATCTTTTACAAAACTTCATATCAAAGGATATTATCGAAAATATGTAGACAGAACATGCCTTAGATATACAACGAAAATGTCTTAACGAATAAATGTTGCCGAAAATACACACACACACACACACAAATAAATATATATATATATATATATATATATATATATATATATATATATATATATATATATTGTGATAATAACGTACACTCGTTGCTACATCTTTAATGTATTCGAATATTTGTCACTTTCTTAATCCTCGTTGTAGTAGAGACAGCTACAACTATAGTAATACCTTTGAACAATACTGGTGTCAGACGCCTTCGAATATCACTCGCACAAATAGTACCTGCTGGATATTACGCGCTGGATATGTAATCAACGTATACTGATCCAAAATGTAATCCTAATAGTGATCAGCATAGAGAAAATAGTATAGAAATAGTACGGAGAATAGCGAACTGTATATTAATGGAGGATAGTTTAGAATAGTGATCCGTAGAGTAGTAGAGGATGGAACAGAAATGGTGAACAATTAGACGTCACGTACTTCCTACATATGCGTTACCCCCATAGTCGCTTGGAAAAATTGATTCAGTAATTGAATAACCTTTCATTTCTCATTGATCATTGGCGATCCGTGTTCAAACTCCTGGGTCAGCAAAGACACTTCACACTTATGAAACAATATATATATATATATATATATATATATATATATATATATATATATATATATATATATATTATAAATTAATTGATTTAAAATATGTTTTTTCGCTACACACTTCTAACCATGTTTCAAAATGGAAAGCTAAAAGCCACGAATTTAATTTTTGTGATTAAATTAAAGACATTAGTTCCGTTTCATCCTCAAGCGAATTTTCTCTAAGAACACCGGATTATATATCTTGCTGTTCTTTCTTTTATATATATATATATATATATATATATATATATATATATATATATATATATATATATATATATATATATATATTATTTTGTGTGTATTTTTATAACGTATATTATTATACGACAATTATGAGCCAAGTGAGAATATTACTAACGAATCTTTTCGCCGAGAACGCATGCGATCTTTGGCTTCACTCATGCTAGTAAGATAAAAAGACACAACTGTGTGAGTAAAAATGTCTTGGAATATCTGAGGATAAGTGAGAATCCTCAATCAATTTAAATTATGCTAGCTTATCTCCTCACAATGATCAGAATGAAAAGACTATATTTTCATATTGTATTTTTTTTATCTGTATCTATGTTAGATTTGAAATGAGGCAGAGGGCTTTTTGCATAATAAAATTGATATATATATATATATATATATATATATATATATATATATATATATATATAAAATTTAAAATTAGGAAATCAGATATAAAAATGAACTTGTTTTCAACCTCACATTCTCATCAGGATATTTCTGTCAACTGACCATCCAACTCTTTATTTTTAAAATAAAACAGAAAAAACAGAGTACTCTACATTACAATGTTTCATATATATATATATATATATATATATATATATATATATAGGTAACTGCACTCTTTTTTTTTTAAAGAAAGAGATAGGAACATGAACGTCTGTAGAAGATAATCGTACAGCATACAGTTCCAGAGCCCAAAGAAACGAGTAATGGACTAACTAAAAAAGTTCTCAATACAAAAGTAGAGCTGACCTTGTCAAACCTAGAGAGCCAGTCAAATCTACCAAGGTTTCACATAAGCGGATCGTCAGGGAAAGCCAGCTTTTCCTGACGATTCGCTTAGGTCAACTCTTGGTATGTTTGTCTGAATCTCTAGGTTTAACTATATATATATATATATATATATATATATAAAAATCTACTGCGAGTGTGGGCCAAACGTATAATTTTTCACTCAATCTGAGTGTTCAGTACTTTCTCCATCAATTCCTAAATTGTTTTGGAACGTGCAGTTTTGAATTTCTATTTTGGGTTCCAAATGCCAATGGGTATACAAATATTGCTTCCAGTCACCCTTGGAAATTCTATAATATATAATGTAGTAGTTCTTGCTCTCTTAATGGTAAATTTTTGCCTGCTAAATTACATTAGTGGCTCTGCATTTTCCTTCTAATTGACAGAGACATCCATTCCTACAATTACATGGGTATCCATATCAGTTGAATTGTCGATGCCATAGAATTTATTATGAAAAGCTTTATTATGAGAATCAATAACTTTACACCGTTTAAAAGTTATATGACATCTATGATCACAATGAAAAAAAGAATTATTAAATTTAGAAACCCAAAGTGACTTTTAAACCAACGTAATATACTATTTTCTAAATGTCGTCACCGTAGTAGTTTTAAAATGATCTAGATCCTTGCATAAATTGTCATCCTTTCGAAATTACCTGACGATACCTGATTCTCTTAAGTCCTGACCGAAATATTGGGTGATCTATTATCAGTTAAAAAGTACATGAACTGCTGTCTTTCACAATTTAGTTGTATATTCTGCTTCTCTTTCCTTTATATATCCTACCCAAATTTAACTTTTGATACAATTTACAAAAAAATATTTTCTCTCTCACTAAATTACTATTACTTCTTGGTGACTAACAATAATAATTTTAATATTACGCTTATTGTTTTTTTTTCTTTTTCTTTTACATTAAGGTATCTTTATTGAATTATCTATTACATATAATTATTATACTTTCACTACGATATTATATATTAATAATAATAATATACCTTAATATAACATTTGTGTTAATTTGTTATGTAATTATACATAATTATATATTTTTATATCTTGATTTATATATTTTCTATTATAATTTTTTGTATTTATTCTCAATCACTTTGATGTCTAATTTTAAGTATTTAGTTATGTTTTGATATTATGGATCTTTTTTATATTTTATATATGGTGCATATGTTAATATTTAATATCGATATATCATATTGAATCGTTTTGTTTTAATATATATTTCATTATGAGATTTGATAGAAATGTTTAAGGAGTTTATGTATAGTTTGGTTTTATTTTTGTATTAAATATTTTTTTTGTACTTAATGTTTTGTTTGTAATACTTTTATGTCTGTAAATATTCTGTTGCTATTAATCTTTTTAATTAATTAATATATTCATATATTATTTTCTTGTATAGTATTATCTATTGATTCTAAGTTCATCTTTTATTTACCATATTCCTGAAGCAGTTTTTATTCATTTTTCCCAAATTTAAGGTTTTCTTTATATTATATGATATATTAAATTTCAAATATACCTTTTTCCTTGCGGATTGGTATTAATTAACAAAAATTTAATTTGATATATATTAATTTGAAAGGATTCATCCTATGATATTTATTCCCAACTTCCCATTCTTTCGATTCTACATCTTCTATTTTTCCCATGTTTTCTTCCTTTCTCCCCTTTGGTTTGGTTCTTATTTCAAAATTCATCATCTATTGACTGTTTGAAAAATTCTGTAAATTGAATTTTACGAGCTGAAAATTATCATTTACATTATAGAATATTAATTTCGACTGAAGGAAATATATTGCTATGCTTATTTTTAAGAAAAAAAATACTTGAACTCTGTCTCTGTCTGTCTGTCTGTCTCTCTCTCTCTCTCTCTCTATATATATATATATATATATATATATATATATATATATATATATATATATATATATATATATATATATATATATATATATATATATATATATATATATATATATATATATATATATATATATATATATATATATATGTATGTATATGTGGGAGTAATGGATATCGGCTTGGATTGAGGAATCGAGCCGAGTTCGAATTATGTCAAATACATTATATTCACTTACGTGGTAATACCCTTGGGAAAGGTATGAATCCTCTTCTTCTCCTCCAGCTATGGGTAAATAGCATGAGAGACTCTGTTCTATAGACTTGGATGGCAACTGGTCTAGGAGAAGGAAAACTCTGAATTCAAAACCTGCGGAGGGTCGTTTGGTGACCTTGTGGCACGTAGTGCACCAGGTCTCTGTATTCGGCCATTTAAAAAGTGTGAATGGTCCTGCACGAATCTTTCACCACGATAATCAAATCTCATGTGCAGTTGTCGGGCTGTCGGATTCCTGGGAACTAATCTGCTTGAACCTCGTCCGATGGAAGACATTCATATATATATATATATATATATATATATATATATATATATATATATATATATATATATATATATATATTCATTTGTATGAATACCAGTTTGTGATCTTGGTTTTCAAGCTTTTGCGATTATCAGAAAAACTGGTATATTTTTTTTTATATTGGATCTATTCATCCTTGTTTGAGTTTGAATATGTTTGCTGACTATGTTTGGTAGAATTTTCTTCGATCTTTGTTTGGAATCACATTCCCATACGCATTGACACACATTCGTTGAGGTGTATGCGTGTCTTCCTTTAAAACACCCATTCAAACATTCCGTGTCCATGAGTTCGAGCATATATATATATATATATATATATATATATATATATATATATATATATATACAAATATATATATATATATATATATATATATATATATATATATATGTGTGTGTGTGTGTGTATATATAAATGCATTTCTATTTCGGTGTCTACACCGTAGCGTTTATTATATGTAGCGATGTTCCTTTCATCAAGGAGCGATTGGAGTGGTCTTGGCGCTTTTCACACTTGTGCCATCGGACAAACTTACACTTCCTCTCACACACATTCACAATTGTTGACGCGCATATATTCCTATTTAAATTTACCGTTAACACATAAATAACTATTATTTGTATATTAATAATAATATCATAATAATTACTGCACTTTTAAAATAATGCATAGATATATAAAACACACAAAAACACACACACACATATATATATATATATATATATATATATATATATATATATATATATATATATATATTAGTTATTCTATATATTTATGGTTTTTTTCTTAAACATAAACAAAAACACGTTTCTTAAAGAAGACAGGCAATGATTACTTTTTTTTTCATTGTAATTTTATAATTTTCTTACAATGTAATAGATATAGAACAGTGGAATAATGCATAGCGGTTAGGATTGAGAAATCGGTGAGCTGAGTTCGAATTCCACTCGAATCCATTATATTCACTTACGTGCTAATACTTTGGGAATGTTATGAAACGTCTTCTTTCCCTCCAGCCATGGTAAATAATAAGACAGACCGGGTTCCATGGCAAATGGTCTACGGGCAGAAAGAAATAACAACTGCGTGATAAAATCTTTCTCGTAAGTCATGTATCGAAATATGATCGCCTAACGTGTTTCATGCATGACACATAACTGAAATAGATATGGAGTTATCGTTAGTGAAAATATGCTCTTACCTCAGTGAAAAAAACTTTAAACCCAGTTTTAAATTTGCGGTATGCAATTCATATTCCATCACAACCTTTACTGTTTTATACGTTATAATTCCAAAGACATTTTTTATATATTGCGGTTTCTCGGATTCTGTCAGGTGTCTAACGTGCTTATGCAAATCTTGCTAAAAACATTTTGCAAATTTTTATTTTCATCAGATCTTCCGGTGATGATATTTTCCCGAACAAGAAAACCCAAACCTAGCATCATGAGCATTTTTCGCACACGAATACAATAATAGACTAGATTGTCGAAGTGTTAACAAGATTATCCTCTTCAAACTCACAGTAATAACATTCACACAAAGCAGTTCATACGCCATAATAATCCAGTAGAAGGCAGCGAAAAATATTTAGTACTATAATCCGCACATTGCCCATCGTACTTCATCAACTCACACGGAATCAACAACAATGAGATATAAACTTTTAATTAACAGACTATCAATATGTTGACTAAAACTAGTACAATTCTGGCATTTAATCATGACGTCAATCACTCCCATATTATTCTCCATTTAAGAAGGCTTTACAATAATCATCCATAGGGACCAATATATCTTTCATAGAGAACTGCTATGCTTCGAAATTTCAAAGAATCATCGGAAAGGCACAATCAGACGTGGTCTGCACTCGTGCGAGATCAGAATAAAATAGCTAAAGGTACGTGGCCTGAGATTGTCTATATAGCCAATGCAAAATTGGAAGAAGCCCGCTATCAAAAACTAAAAAAACAAAAAACAATGACCACTGTGAAATATTAATATTGGTTACAATCATCGACTTTCAGCCTCCACATTGCTTCAGACTGTGCGTGTTTGGTTTGCAATCTGGAGCCACTTCCACATACTCTGATTGATTACAGATCAAATTCTTCTTCTAACCAGAAGAACAAGTATTATGACTCTAATTAAAAACCTGTCGTTATCGTTACGTCAACTTTTTCTCTCGGTTATTTATTCTCCCAAAACTCACCGTCGGTAACACAAAAAATTACGATATTTAAAACGGTATATTAAATTTTTAACATCACATACACCTTCCCAAGCTGTGACTACATAATTTGGCTGTTGGCTATCATCAAACAGATGAACACATTAAAACAAACATAATAACCACATCGTTGTTGTTAGTAATTACTGTCTGCACGTTCCTTAATACCGTGCTTAACATAAACGAGTGAATATATGTAGAATTGAAACTATGCCTGAAATCTACCGAGGCAAATATTGAGGAGTATTGTCTCCAAGAACATTCCGAAATGAAAGAAAAAGGAAAAGAGGGAGAAAGGACATTTAGTTGCTTTCGGCAGTCAAAAACGCCTTTGGTCGATGTGGAAATTAATATATGTTAATATATGTTGTGGATTCCGAGATGAAACCCGGTCTCCAATGAATGACAAACGCCGTAATGAAATATAACAAATAAATGTATTTACACAATAATACAATTGGAAATACAGTTAGTAGATCCAGGAACGCAGTTAGTAACAATAATAATAATAATAATAATAATAATAATAATAATAATATATATATATATATATATATATATATATATATATATATATATACAGTCTAGTAAATTCAATCTCGACATAGGGCTTTCTTAGAGTCTACGTGCTTGTAACTGTGACTTCTACAAGCGGTTACCTCACACTATTACTCTACCTGCAACTCAATCACAATCACTGCTCTTTTGTCTACTCTGACTGACTCTGGATATTTAACGGCAGCAGTCCAAGTACACACTGGTCGAGTCCACTTGTATGAAAAAAGGGGTGGAACCCATAAAAATATAGATCCTAAGAATTACACGTGATCTAATAATGTATTGATTGATTGATTCATTCATTTTTTTACCAGTTACCAACTTATTGCAGGTTATTCAAAGCC
>CAHIKZ030000853.1:197500-200000 GCA_903632075.3 Acanthosepion pharaonis | reverse complement strand
GTGGCTTAGTATATGTTGTTGTATTGTATGCAATTACCGTTTAAGGGATATTACTTTTTTATTCTACAGTTACAAAAGGGTATAACTTGTTTGAGTGGTTTTTGAGAGTTTTCCTGTTGTGCTTTTTTTTATAATTTGCGCCATGTTCTCGGTGCAACTGTAGCCGCTTTTTACAGGGCTCTTATTGAATATTTTGTGTTGAGTGCTTGATTCCGAGCAATGTTTGTTTAAGAATTTGAGGAATATTTTTTCCTACGTTTGTTTTTATGTTTGTGCTGTACGGTGAATTGAACCATATATTTCTCTTCCTGTTGGCCTTTTTTGTGCTCTGTGGTGAATATGTGACGCCCACATACTCACTGCAGAAATACAGAAAAAATAAAGCTACAGTTCAAATTCTTCAAGCACTTAGTATTTGCAATAGATATAAAAACAAATTAAAAATAGTAAATTTCTTAGACGGAAACATACAAACTGTACGAGACCGTGGCTGTGGTGAGTATGTAGAACACACGCGGGTTAAAATTTCCTGCAAGCCGGTCCAACTACATGTGAAAGTTGGACTTTAATTAAGTCCAAAGAAGGCAAAGAAAGACAAACACAAGACCAATAAATATATGTACACAAATATATGTATTAATAACAAGAACGGTTACAAGTTACATGGACAGTTACATGGACAGAGTGCGTGTGTTGAATATATATGTGTGTGTGTGTGTGAGTGTGTGTGCGTGTTGTGTTGTGGTGAGCGTTCGTATGTACGTGTATTGTTCTTAGCGTGTTCCCAGCATTTGGTAAACGCTGTATCTGTGAGCGCTCACATCTGCGAGGTGATAAGGCTGAAAGCCTGAGGAAAAAAAGATTAACCTCAAGGTGGCGGCCCAAAGGCCTGAGGGAAAAAGAGGTCAAGGCGAAGGGCCCGCGAGTATTTATAGATAGAGAAGAGAGACCCCTGTTGAAGGGCTAAGGAGCTAACGAGGAGCTAACTCCGACAAAACCAAACAGAAAACCAAACAACAACTCACTATACATTAACAACAATTTTAACCATACCGCTAAACTATTGAAACAAATACCCATATTTATAAATAAAACGTTTCAATGAATTTTGGTATCCTAAAATATTCAATGAAAATTTTAAAAAAATATTATGAATCAGCCCTAAAATCAGCAGATATTCAAACAAACGAGAATAAAAATACGAAAAACATTCAGGGATTACAGTGAAAATAAATATAATTTATTTGAAAAAAAAAAACGCCTACTACAATACAATAAAAACAAAAATTGGGAAATATTCATCAAAATAATTGGCAAACACTTCCCTAAGAACAGCAAATAAGCAAAAATTATCAACAAAAATAGAATCAAAATTATTCACAAGTGAATGTATTACTTGAAGAAAATAATAACTGAAGACAATGAAACATACTCAGTTACAAGAACAATAGGAATAATATGCATCAGAATAACTCCATTAAATGTTAATGTAGGAACAAAAGAAAATTGACCACTTATCAATAAATGTTTAACAAATAACATAATATACAAACCTATAATAATATAAAATAATAACAGACACAAAAGTATTTACATATAGCACAGAAACAACTTTTAAAGAAAGATATTCTAACCATAGAATTTTATTTGAAAGAAAAATAGAATATATGTGTTTGTGTAAACGGTAACATTTTAAATATAAATAACTTCACCATTTAAGCGCTAGTTCATTAATGACAAACAACAGACATAAGTGCACATGTACCCATGTATGAACATTTATGTACGCATACGAACACATATATTCGTGCGTGAATATATGTTCATATGTGTGTACGCATAATCGTATAAATAGAAACATATGCAAATAAATTCTAACAGCAATAAATAAATTAAATTATAGACATAACTTCCTACAATGAATACTTATGAGACCACTAAACTTAATTATTTAAGGAAATAATTGCCCAGTGAATAAACATAATTATATGTGTATGTGTGCATATATATATATATATATATATATATATATATATATATATATATATATATATATATATATATATATATATATATTATAATTAAAAATCACGATGTTTATTAAAAACATCTTTGTTAGAAGAGTTAGTGCTAATTCTAAATCCAATGGAGGAGGGTATATGTTTGATAACTGAAGGGGGATGGTTGGAATTTGGATGTACGTTCACTTTTAATCGTGTATGTATGTACGTGTGTGTTGATTTCCCTTCCCCCCCACTTCCCTTTTTTCCTTTTTTTTTCTTAAATGATCGTGGTGATGTTCTCTGTCTCGTCTCTTTTTGTGTGTGTATATATATTTAAATATGTCTGGGTGCTTATATATTATAATCTGATTGCGTTTGTTTTACGCGTGAGTTTAGGACCCCATTCACACACTCTTACGATTAAAATGTATTCATTGTCAAAGGACCGGATATAAAATTAGCTAAAGTAACTTCAATGAAGAAATAAATTGAATAAC
>CAHIKZ030000853.1:67500-192500 GCA_903632075.3 Acanthosepion pharaonis | reverse complement strand
AAACATTTTCTTAGATCAGTGAGTAAAATGTTTTTGTTCATCAATTTTTTTTATTTTGTTTTGTTATATAACTATTCTTATAATTTTATCAAAATAAGCGTATTGATCTTTAGATTTTGGAATTTTATAATTTACCTTTATATCCTTATTTTTCCTTGATGAAATGTTCTTTGAAGCTTTAAAATAAAAAGTTATTTCACATTTAGACATTTTCTTAACATCGTCCTAATCTTTATGCTCTCTACTGTATATACGGTTGCTAAAACCTCTCTTCATGGCGGACGATGTAAAAGAAAAACTGTATTGTGATATTATTCATTGACATCCATATTTTAACCAACGCAATTCAAGTAAATAAATTTTTTTTCTATTATATTCTTTGTATTTTCTTCCATTCGTGTTTATTTTTATTTTCTTTATTATTTATTTGTGTTTTGCCTTCTCAATTTTATAGTTTTATTTTTAATACATATTTTGTTATCATTATGATTTTTACACTTACTTTCCAACATTACAAATCGATAAAATGAAAATATGTGACACATTTCTGAGTGTCATTATGTATCAAGCAAACATATTCCGTTATTTTAAAAGAAATGTACCAAAAATTAAACATTTTTTACATTACTGAATTTTATTTAAGGAATTATGTACAAAATATGAATACTAAATGACTATTTAGTTAAGTAAAACTTTTCGGAAGAAGCAATTTTAAATGATAGGATGATAAATATTGAACAAAATAACCAAGCCCCAAAATTATATTTTCATTGAAATGATAACGGCAAACAAATTGGGTGCGAATAAAACAACGAAAACAGCAGTTATTCAAATGACTTCAGCAGCCAATAAAAAATATGAACTCGGAATTTAAAGGATTGAGGTCGAGGAAACGTGTAGACCATACAACTGCTTCTTCCTTTCCTATCCATCTTTCATAGTAGATTTCAGACAGTGCATCGCGAATAATATTACTAATATTCGCTGGAGTTTAATTATTCATGAATCACATGCATCTTCGTATTAAGAAGGGTACTTTCGCTAGCAGGTCTGGAATTGTTTTCAAAATAAAGTTCCTATAGGCAGTGGCTGGAGAAGTTATTGATATACCAGTCAGTCATATGAAATTCCATCTCACACGTTAATCGCAAACTAATGGTGATGTTTAGCCTGCGTTGTAACATGGGGATTCCGATCCATCTACAAATGTTTGTTGGGTAAATTTTTTATTCATTCCATCTCTTCCAAATGCTGCCTTATCCATAAAAAAGTCTAAAGCGACAAACAACGGGTCGGCAGTTTGGTCAATAAACAATCGGAAAAAGTTATCTCCTATGATCAGAGGGTGAAAGACTCTTCACACGCTCCAAATGATACAAGTACCGGAGCGGCACTTGAACTACCCTTCATGAGATGTACGACTTGTTAAGTCCACTAGACGTGTGCTGATATTTCGATCACCTCCGACAGACTTTAAAATGTGTTTTTATTAGTCAGTCGTATGAGCGGATCTCCGTCTTCCTCTATACATAGCTTGTGGTATCACGGATACTGTCTCAGCAATGCGATGATAAGCAGCATCAAATGTTGGATGACTCGGCTGCCATCGGTGTGGAAATGCAAACTGAATCAACCGTGCAACCTCTTGTTCATTACCGTTCGCGTGGTCGTATGTAAAAGTTATATCTGCCTGTCCAGGATATGAATACCCTGACAGTCTTATACAGCAAACTTCTCAGTTAACTATTACAAAATACGTTAAACGGTAAAGACAGCCTAGCCACACATGTACATGAGTGTCAACTGTAATCTATTCTACATGACATCACATTAGACCGTAATCTTTCTTTAAACGTAATAACTCAAAAGAAATGATTTGCGGACATATGTATATATAAACTTATGTCCTTGTTGTGGAGAGAGGAACTCCTCCCAAAGTCTGTAATCTTATTTTGATACCCCCTCTCTCTCTCTCTCTCTATATATATATATATATATATATATATATATATATATATATATATATATATATATATATATATATATACAGGGTGATGTAAAAGTAAATGCAGACAGGAATTCCATTCCATATCGGGGTTCAAAATAGAAACGATCAATTTTATCGTATGCCGAAATAGCCTATACTCCACATGAAGTAAAACGATTTTTGGGGGATTCTACATCATATTGATCTGTACAAATAAAATATATATCCATCTCTCTTTTGCTTTATAATTTTTAACATATTTATATTAATAGAACCCACGTGATAATGTAAAAGAGATGTGTTGAATTTTTATTTATTAATCCGATAATTTTTATTACTTAGTGGATGTTCGTGTTTGAGTAGACCCTCCGTTTATTTGTTAAAAATGATCTTTATTTTCATCTACTGGTCTGAATATCTGAGAAATTACATTAAAGGTAGTGTGTGCATATTTTCTTTAATAAAATATCTTGAATTTACAAGCCAGTAAAGGGAAATCAATAAATTATCAATAAATAAATCGATAAAATTACGGCTTAATAAATAAAAGGAGCGTCTACTCAAATATGGGTATCCATTATGAATAACGTTTAAGTAATAATATAGATACATATTAGAACCTTGAATAAGATTTTTTTAACAGATAGCTTTCATAGAACTACATGCATGTAGTTTCATATGTTAATGCATCTATAAGAAAATACTATATGCAAACTTGCAATTCAGTGTATGTCATTTTGCCCAAGTGTAAACAACTTTGATTTTCATTCCGTTAAACATGTCGGATTTTGTCCCAAATAAAATGTGTTTGCGGGGAATTTTACTACACTATATTATTCAAAAGATATCTGCAGCTAAATCATATAGAATTCTTATTGATTCTTACGGCGACCACACACTGTCGGAAACAACATACAGAGTTTAGTTTAGATGCTTCAAAAATAATGATTTTCATGTTGAAGATAGAGAACGCTCTGGAAAACTTTGAAGACAAACAGTTGGAGGCATTACTTCATGAAGACTCATGTTAGGTTTAAGATGAACTTGCAGAAAAATTAGGAATTGATCATAACAGTTTTGGAAAGTTTGAAAGCATTAGGAATGACGCAAAAGCAAGGTCATTGGGTGCCGTACGCGTTGAAGCTGACAGACGTCGAATGGTGTCTTGCCACGTATCAACAGCTGCTTCAACGGTAGAAAAAGGAAAGATTTTTTGTATTGTATGGTGAAGAGCGATGAAAAGTGGATTCACTAAGATAACCCTAAACGTAAAAGTGTGCGGGGTAAGCCCGGCCGTGCTTCAACATCGGCGACAAGTCTTAATATACATTGTTCGAAGATTTTTTCACTGCAGTTGGTGGGACCAACAGGTCTAGTTTATTATGAGCTGCTTAAACCGACCGAAACCATTACGGAAGATCGCTATCAACAACAATTGATGCGTTTGAGCCGAGCATTGAAGAAGAAAACGTCCGCTATACGAGCAGAGACACGACAAATTGAGTTTACAACATGACAGCGCTACACCACATGTTGCAAAACGGGTGAAAATCTACTTGGAAACGCGTAAATGGGAAGTCCTACCCCATCCGTTTTGTTCACCAGATTATCACCTGTTCCGATGAATGGCACATATAATGGCTGAGCAATGATTTCATTCGTAGAAAGATGCCAAGAAATAGGTCGACTCGTGATTAGTATCAAAAGACGATCGCTACACATATTTGATACTTGGAATTCTGAATTCAAATAACGAGGGAGATAGGAAAGGGGATTTTTCAAATGACAAGACAAACACAATCACATATTTTTGTGTATATGTAGGTATGGAGTACGCATTTTTATATTTATATATATACAGATTTTTTGTATGTTTGTGTGCGTATTATGTTTGGACATGTGAGTTTCGTTCTTCGATTTTTTGTATATGTATGCATATGTGTATATATATATATATATATATATATATATAATTTTCTTTTCCCTGTTCATAGATTGATATGTTCATTTTAACTGCGTATATATGTATGCATCGTATATATGTATGTATTTGCCATTCTTACCTTTATTTGATCCCATTTTTATCTATATGTTTGTTTGTGTACCTACTATGTTGATAGTTGGTTTGTGCTGTTATATTAGTGTATTTGTGCTTAAATTTTGTTGACTCTGCTTATTTCTATATAGGTACGAAAGTGGGATTGCTTGTATATGATTTTTCATATATATATATATATATATATATATATATATATATATATATATATATATGTGTATATATATATATATATATATATATATATATATCTATATAATTTTCCTTTGCGTGTTTTTCTTTATGTTTGATTGACTTTCTTCTTATTTTTATTCCTATTTTATTCTTTATTTTTATTTTCCTTTTTTGAATCTTTCCTTCAAATTTCTTTGTGAATACCTGTCCTTATATTTGCTTATATAGGTGTTTGTGTATTAGGATGTTAATATGTTTCTCCCGTCTTTTGAAAAGTCGTCTTTCCTATCCACCTCCTTATTTGAAGTCAAACTTTCATGTATCAAATATATGTAGCGACTGTAGACACTTCTTACCTCAGCGTCGAACTTAAGTGGTAAATTTGCACTTCACTAAGAAAAATAAGAAATATGTTTTGTCAGAGTTTCATTACCGAATAATTTTGTAATAATTTTAAAATTGATGCTGAGTTAAATTTAGTATTTGCCATTTTTAATTTTACTGTGAAATTGGAATTTAATTAATTATATTGATTTCTAATTTAATCTAGTTTTCACTTTAATGCAGTGATAGATTCTACTTAGGTTACGTTGTCACGTTATTTTGAATTACAAGATAGTTGTATTCTGATTGGTCATCATAGGTTACGTAAGCCCTATTGATGGGGTTTGGTTGGACTGTTAAAAGTTATTACTTCCCTATCAACACCTTCACCTGTTAAGACACCAGAAGTGTTGCAACAAAATGACTATTTTTGTAGTAATGTTATAACATGTATGTTTATAATTTTGAATATATATATATATATATATATATATATATATATATATATATATATATATATATATATATTGTGTTGACCAAAAAGTGCGTTCTCTCTATAAAGAAGCAAGTTTATTTAAAAAGACGAACGAACGTTTTTTAGCCTACCAATTAAATACAATCATGATCAATAAATGTTACCTGCATCTTTTCTTTTGGTGTTAAAATGGTGGACACACATTGGATTATCAGCAACATTAAGACATTATTTTAATTGTATCCTAACAGATTTTAAAATGAATTTTTACATGAGGTGTAAATAGAAGATTAGACATGAGTCTGTAAATTATTGTGACATCAAATCTAAGACTAAATCTACCGTGAATGCGAAGATGTAGATAATGTAACCAAAAATCATTCCACTAACTTTCCCAGGAAAACCTGTCAACAATTAATACAGGAAAGTTATCTATAAAAAGTCATGATTCCTTACCTTTCAAATTAACCAAATGAAGTAGAACTTTCTTCTTCCCCTACGTATTTTGCGCTTTCCTGAACTAGGCGAAAAAGGTCATTCACAATTTTCCTTCCTAGGGCCCTACGCTCTTTTTAATTTTCATTAAAGAACTTCCCGCTGACAATAGCTCTCAACTTGGCACCGCTGAAAGACCATTTACTCCTACCTTGATAGTGAGGCTAATCAGTGCTTCAAGGTCAAAATGTCAGCTGATGTCTAACACGACCTGGAAACAATTATTAAATGGGGCAAAATATGGCTGGTCAAATTTAACGCCTCTTTAACTAAACTTCTCTCCATTAATCATCTATGAGATCCCTCTCTGTCTTCCATCAGCATGGCATATGCTATCCTCCAGAAAAGTGACTCATTACGCCTTCTTGGGCTGACATGAAGTTTAAAGACTATATTGAATCTATTGCAAGGTCAGTTGCTATGAAATTCGGTTCACTGTACAGAACGAAACATTTTTTGTCTCCGGAATCTATCTTGAATAGATCATTAGTCCATACGTTGTATATTGCTGCCATATATGGTCAGGTGCTTCTGCTATTTACCTTCAGGTCGTTGATAAGATCCAAAGAAGAATTAACAATATTATTTGTCTTGACGTGGCGTCACGGCATCTGTCATCTGCCCACCGCCCTATGGTTGACTCTCCGTGCCTTTTTATAAATACTTTCATGTTAATTCTTCGGATCAGCTCTTCGCCTTTCCTTCCCCGGTTTAGGTGAGCAGACACATCATTTCTCTGGTGGATAGGAGGTACCTTTCGTCTCGAGTGTGATTTTCGTATTTTTTGTTGTGTTTGAATGAGTGTGTGTTTTATTATTAGAGTCCCGCATTGATTTCGCCCAGTTAACTGATATTTCTGCCACCTTTAAAGATTATGGAGGGAGATTATTCCTAATATTATTTTGTTTGGTTTCTGGTATATAGTTTTCATTCACATTTGTCAATATTCATTGGGGTTTAGATTTTTAAAAGTTATTATTTTATTCCCCTTCCCACACAGACAATGAATTGTACATATGGGGACTAGTTAGGATTTCATGGAAATTCTGTAGTATTATAGTGGATGAAGTAAGAATGGTAAGTAAGAATGCGTTGGTTTGGTGTAAGGAATATTGTGGTATGTTTGCGTCTGTGTTTCTGGCTAATTAACACAGAAGAAGTCTGTCCTTTTTTTCATTCTTCATTTTGTCCATTGCCGCATTTCTGTATATAAGCGTGTTGGGATGGTATGGCACCAAAACTCTATGAATTTATGCACAATACTAGGCTGTCGGTGAGATCTTATCAATTGACAGTTAAGCTAGGTATATATAGCCATGAATTTTGACAGACTCTTTTCTCGCACTTCTAACTTGGGGAACTCTCTTCCTGTTCCATGCCTTCCAGCCAACATTAATCTTCAAAATTTGAAATGCAATCTCAATCGCTATCTACTGTATTTTCTGACTTCTCTTTTCTCTCTCTAATCATTACAAATATTTTTGTCCCTGTAACCCCTTGCGTGTTAGTGGCTTTAATGCCTTGCTTGGGGTAATACCGATTAAAAAATATTTAACACTTAGTAATTATTGTTTTTTCCATTATTGCTCCATCTCCCTCTTTTTGCATTTGTTTGTTTGTGACTGTTCCTCCACCATTATGTTCTGCTATCCATGTTTTTATCTGTTGACTATTCATCCATTCCCTTTTGTCTTCTGATTTTCCTCTCACTCTTGGCTATTCCTCACGTCTTCTCTAATGATAATTATCCGCTTCTTAAAAATTTGTGCAATTTTTGAAAAGCAATATCTGCTATATCAATGCACATTTATCATCAGAAAGAAAATTTTATAATATTTTTATACAGACAATATCTTTTGGAACATTCCGTAGATCACCGGGTGATATTTTATTCATTATTATTTTGTCTTTATTTTTTTTATTTTTGTATTTCTTCCCCAAAGTTCTGCTCTTCAACCATCAAATCAATAACACAGCCCGGTAGAAAAAAATGTACTTAGTACGTCATTTGAATTCGTATCCAGGGTATGTAAATGAAATTGCTTTATCTAGTATATAAGAACTGCATTAGTCTAGAGCTAATACTAGCTGTAAAAGCAATATGGCGTGGAAAATGGGTAAGAGTGTAAAATACAGGTATGTAATAAGATTTTGAATTTCAACTATTATTTGAACAATGTAAGCAGATAATTTAGGTTCCGCCGATCACATCCTGATCAGAGAATATATAAGAAATGCGATTTCAGATCTTGATGGAATATAGTTAATTGTTTTCAATCGTGCGCCTGACTTGACCTTCGAAATATCTTAAACGATTTGACCTTTCCGACAAAAAGCAAACTAGAAACAAACAAAAATGAAAAGCTTCTGAAAAATCCGGACAATTTCCGATACGTTTATTTATTGATATTTTCGTAAACACAACTTTCTCATATCCTTTTAATGTTGTGACCTTTCAGAACGGAGGCAATCACGTTTCTCCAATGATTCCTTTCATTATTATGTGGAAATATAATGTACTGTTTTCTTGTCGCTTTCTGTCCAGTTGCCACCCAAAGCTAGATAGTTGTGTCCATCTCGCTTTGGAAAAAAACCTGTGAACGCAGTATATATAGATTCATGCCTTTCCTAAGGACATATGTGCGAACGGGTACGCCGAAGACATCAACTGGATTTGAATACATCTCATCGATTTTGGGGCAATATTCTATGTGAAATTTCAAAGAAAGATCAATCAGGAGAGAAAATTAAATTAATTACATATTCTAAATTAAAACTGAATTAAAAGAGGATTGAAACTTGAAACAAAATAGAATTATAATCTTCATTATCCAAATAATTTCTCAAACAATAATTTTAGTAGTTGTTGCTTTTTATCACAACCTTTCATTCGGTCATGCACCGAGTTGCATTCGGTGTTAACTAAAAATGATATCTATATATATATATATATATATATATATATATATATATTACAGCAGGAAGTTATATTCCTTGATAATCTTTCTAGAAATTTCAACTGTTTCATCCTTATATTAAGCATGTGTCGTTTTTTGTTGCCATTTTTCTTAGAACTTTCTCGTTGCTGACGTTCGATCCATAATATTCTCAGCATTTTTCTGTAGAACCACATTTCCGTTGCAACAAGTCATTTCCTTATATGTGAGGAGATTGTCCACCTTTCACTGCCATATGGTAGAACTGATACAACATAACAGTTCAGTACACTTCTCTTTGCTTCGAACGATATTTTTCTATTTAGAAAAATATAAAAAGTAGTATTTTTTCATATTTCTTAAACAAAGCAAACACAGATTGGCAAGGAAGAGTAGTCTATGCTGAAACCATGTTTTAATATTTTTTTAATATTACTTTTATGCAGAGACGGGGAATCTTAGACAGTAGGTATCTATTTTATTATCTGTGATATCTTGACATTAAAGTTTCACACTTTCTAGTAATCTTTTATTATTACTTCTGTGATTACAGCCACATCACGTTGAAACACTGGTTCTGGTCCTATTAGGGAAGTTAAGCAACGTTGACTCTGGTCAGTAACTAGATGGTTGATCACTTGGATATGCGTGGGTAGTGGATAACGGCTCGGAAAGAGAGAATTTGAAGAACCTAGTTAGAACTTCAGTTGCGTTCTTGATATTCACTTACGCGAAAAATACCCTTTGGAAATATATGAGCCCATCTATTCTCCTCCAACTATAGATTAAATATAAAATTTCGGTAGGTTCTATAAACTTGGTAGGGAAGCGGTTTACAGCAGAAAGTAACGATAGCTGACTGGGAATCCTTTTGTTGAGTCAATCCGGAATTGAAACGTGACATGTTCATCCAAGAGTGCATGACATTTAATGAAGAATTTTTATTCGATAACAAAGAAGAGTATATAGTAACGTCTTAGGAAAGACAGTGGTGATTTTTCACCTTCCTGTTCCAAGATTTGGAATTCAGACCCCTCCGTCTGTTAGACTGGTTTCCAGCCGAGGCTAGATTTACTAGACTATTATATTTTGCATTTAGCTTGCAGGAGATCCATGCTACTTCAAAGGATACTATTTCGAAAAAACAAAACAAAACAAGCAGGACATTGTACGGCTCGCTGTTACCTATTTCACCACACAACAGTAATCTGACATCTTCGCCATTGTTAATATGTTAATGGTTGGTAACAGGAGACGGGAAGACTGTAGAATGTGTTCTTTAAAAGATAGCAAGCCGTTATCTCATGATGCCGAAGACATTTATGAGTTCTTACATCCAGAGGCAATTCTAATCGAAATCACTAACTTGAGTTCATTGATTTCGTAAATCTCAGGTGGTGTTGTTTAATAGATGAAAAGAATTTTTTTTTAAAAATACTATTACCAATTTTTTAACGGCCACCTGATACAACATACTCCCCGGGAAATGAGTGGAAAATATCGTCAAAATATTCTGACAAAGAAATGTTGAAAGTAACTGTCCAAATCAGATAGACTATAATATATAACAATTCAGACATACTTTTAGGGTCTTTCCGCTTTGGGTACAGAAAATTATTCACGCAACAAAAGAACACAATTTGTATATAACGCAATGCGAAAGATTAAATATATTAATTGGAAAGTGATTTCACAGTTAGCGAAATGTCATAGCGAGTTAAATAAATTATGAGACGTGCAATGATAATTTGGGCAGAGACAAAAGGATATGAATCAACTGTTTTGTCGAAAAGATTTTTATTGTTGGTAATATTTTTTTCAAAAAATATATTGTTGGTAATAATCTTTTTCAGAAATGTATTGCTGGTATTAAAATGGACTGTTATACTTTCATAGTGTTTTGAACCATTTTGTGGGTTTAACTATTTTCCCATGGCTGGAATCCTGGCAGATGCTACCACCACAGGTTAGGTTGAAGCTGGGGTCACCAGCAACTAACAGGTGGTTACACGCTCCGCAAAACCTGCTGATCAGAGGATTGCTGTTGGATGGAGTTTATTGTCTTACCCAGGAATCGTATATGAATCATGCATGCCACTGAATACAAAGTTCCGGATGTCTGAATTGAATTATTTAAAAAAAAATCCTTGTATTTACTTCAGCCAATTCAACTCTGCAAGCACACATATATAATTGTGTAAATGATGCTATTGACGGATTAAAATGCAGAAAAGATATGAACGTGGAGGGAAAGCTATTTCCAGAAAGCAAACCCAATGAAGCGAAGGCATAAGAAGCTGCAAGGGACACACGATGGATGATGAGATTTGTTGTGGATTCCGAGATGAATTCGTTCACCAATGAAGAACAAACGCAATAATTAAATATAAGACATAAAATGTATTTACACAATCATACAAAGGGTAATACTGTTAGTAAATCCAGGAACACGGTTAGTAGCAAATACAGATAGATATATAGTCTCGAAATAGGACTTCCTTAGAGTCTACGTGCTTGTAACTGACTTCTACAAGAGGTTATCTCACACTATCTCCCTTCGTATATTTATTTATTTACTTTTCTTTCTCTCTCTCTCTCTCTCTCTCTCTCTCTTTCCGACTACCCTCACTGACTGTCTAACTCTGGGTATTTAACGGCATCAGTCCAGTTACACTTGGTATATGAAAAAGGGGTGGACCCCATAACAAGATTAAACTTTTCTGTGGTATTTTTTCTAATTGTGTCTGCCTCATTCAAATTGCTTGAGAAGCTCTGGGACTAGACATTCAATAAGGTATCTAGCTGACAACATAACTATTTTTTTCCAAATTATTTTCAGTGCAATTTGTACTAAAACATAGAAATATCTTGAAGAATGTGAAATATCACAATATAAATGCATGTTAAAATATTTAATCAATATAAGCGATTTTTTATTGTATTTACAGAAAAAAAGGAAACCTCTTTCAGGGCTTCCGAGTCATTGTAGATCTCAAAGTGGTAGATCTAATTTTGATCACCAATCTTTCTTGCTTTTACGCTTACACAAGAGCCATACTCTCATATTTCCCCATTACCTACTTTCTCATTTTGTTAATCGGTAAATAACAAACAATTAACATCAAATGTGATTATACAATTGAATCACTGTTCAACACAATATCAAAATAAAAAAAAACCTATTTAACTAAATAGAACTTTCAATATTATCAGTCTTTACTTTTTTCTGTAAAAGTACTTGATACAATTTAATATCTTTAGAAGTTGTCTGTTCAAAACTTCACACGCAATGCATTTGAATTTTTTATTATACTTTAGTTGCAATGTACTTAAACACATTTTCATTATTTACTTTTTAGTAAACTAACAAAAATCAATGATTACTAATTCTTTACTTCTCTAGTACTTAAGACTTCTTCGAAATACATGTAAAGGAAATATATCACTTCAGTATTTATAATAAATCTTCTTAATAATATTCATTCAAATATGTCTGAAAAGCCATAAATATTTAAAACAAATTCTTAAAATGTAAAATATATTAAAATTAACAACATCGTCTTTTTCCATGTGTCATTTCCCTTCCATTCTCCCCCTTTGTAGCTCTTAGTAAAATTGCTTTTTTTTGCTGTCACTCCTGAATCCTGTTCTGCCACCATTTGCGCAAGCTCATTATGTAGGTTAAGCACTAATTTCTTCTGTCTCTCTTAACTTCTATTTATGATGTGAGTGTCGGATTTTCTAATCCCTCTTTCCTCATTACGTACATATGAATCTTGAACTGTCTCCTTCTGATTCTAAGTATAAGTTCACGTTTTATTTTCGCTTAATCTAAAACTTCGGCGTTGCTCCCATGTTCAAGTCATGTTATTCTCAGCATCCTTCTTTTGATACTCATTTCTCTTGCCTCTGTTTTCTTCTTCATCTGTAATGATTTTCCCGAATTGTCTGCCATATAGAAGGACTGATATTGCATCGAAAGTTGTTTATCTTATTCTCCAAGATCTGCAAACATTGGCCGAGACATTTTTTGTATTCTTTCCGTAAATCAAAGTTCTAAATTAAATGAGATTTATGCATAAAAATCCTTACATATTTTTCTTTTTAATTTCTAAAGTGAAATGTTTAAAGCTCAATCCTTTCTTCATTAAAAATCGGAAGACATTAAAAATTATTTCTTCTTTAGACATTACATAGTTCAACTCAACCAATATTTACGTTAATTATATTCTAGACATTACAGTTTCAACTATCAAATATTCTGTGTTTACTATTTCATTTAACATTGAAACATGGGTTTTCGTCCAATCACCACAGTTAAGCAAGGTTGACTTTGGTCAGTACCTAAATGGCATATCACTTGGAAATACCAGCTGTTGTAATCTTGGATCTATGGTGGACGATGATACGGAAAAATAATTTGGAGAACCTAGTTCGAATTTTAGTCGAGTTGGTTACATTTCCTTGCATGCAAATATACTAATGAATGGTATGAATGCATTTATTTAAGTTTGAATGTGTCTTATAGCATTATTTTGCAAGCAAAACGAAAGAACAGCCGACTGCCAAAATATTTCTGCCAGGTCGATTGTGAATAGTAAAGAAACATGACAAACAAAGAGTGCATCATTCACAGCAGTTAAAGTTTATCAAAACATAATGAATCAAAATTAAACTTCACCATATTTTGAATATATTCCAGTCAAAAAATACAACGTTTCGTCTTCGTCTTAACATCTGAAGCAGTATTCACAGCTTAATATTTTACTGCGCTTTTTCTCTATTAACAATTGCAATAATTCCCCTTTTTTCAATTTAAATTTGATTTGAATCCATTTTTTCTTATAACGCTCTATTAATTACTTTTTACATCATCAGCGATGTATATCTCCAAAGATGTGTCACATCACATCAATTACATATATTCACGTAATATTCTATTAACAATTTTTCACAAAATGAGATGAAAACAATATTTATTTACAACACCGAACAAATCTCCCGCTATGTTTCATTACCAATTTGGTTACTTTTCTTACTTTTAACTATTGCTCACTCCTTATAAAGATCAAGATGAACTCAACTTAGAGAATTTCTCACTAAGAATAATGTAAGGCTATATAGCGATAGAACACAGGCTGTATATTATGAGGATATAGTTGTTCTTCTATTCGAGCCGGTTAACATTGTAGTAATCAGGGACGTTTTCCCTCTGGGGTTCGATTCATATTGTATCAGTTCTGGGGGTAAAAAGCTGCCAGAGCGGTATCCACACTATGCAGAGAATGAAGATGATTTAACTCAGTGTACGTAGCATGGGGAATCCAAGCTGTGAAGTTTTGGATTGGGGGAACTAGAAAATGTACGTTGTCCGAGAAGAATCGTTAGTGCAGGAAGAAGCTGGAAAAAATTACGTCTTTGGGAAATGGGGTTTGATAGCGGAAATCACGCAGGAGGTAAATCTCCTGACGTCGGTCGAGACTGAAATTTTAAGGAATCGGCAGCTCCAGCCCAGATGTAACAGGAATACTCCATTTGGGGGTTTACTTAGGCTGTTGTTGAAATAGAGCATAGTATAAAGAGTTAGATACTTTCTTGCGTGATACAGGGAGCCAAATATTTTGTATTCACTTTATCTATGGATCACGTATACAAGTTCGTCCCACATAATACCGAGTGTGATATTTTGTCCCAACCGATGTTCCATGAAACCGTTTATCATGACTGGCAAAAGCACAGTGTTGTCTATGTTATGATGAATCCTTACCACTTCAGTTTTGAAGGTTCTGGATATTATATGCCTGTTCCTCTCCAAGTGGTGCGTGCGAGAATTTTTTAGGTGACATTAGCTGCTCACTTCTGGCCATTTAGAATTTTAGTGGTCCTACCATAAGCCGTGGTATCACCTGCGTATATATTTGTGGTATCACCTACGTATATACTAGTGATCTCAGAATGGTCTTAGGTCAATCGTTAACATAACAGATACATGCTAGAACGAAGGAATAAGTCTTGGAGAACTCATTCATTAATCTCATAGTCTTCAGTGTACGGACTCATCGACCTACCGAAGAGGAAGACATGGTTAAAATGTCCATATACCTATATGTCTAAAAGGCTATCGTTGCAAAACAGCAACTCATAACAAATGGCAATAATGCACCCTCGGATCATTTACTGCTGTCGGACACTTTCAAATATTTCCACACGGTTTTGAATGGTTTCGCTGGAACCCATGTTGCGTTGATGAAGCGTCACTTGATTATTAATATTTGCTGCATAAAGATTTGAGATTTGGAGGACGTACAGGCCCTGGAACCCGTTCTTGTCTTCATATCCATCTGCTATGTCTTCATATTAGCAGTGGTACATCCACTAGCAGGTCTGGAAGTGTGTTCAAAATAAATCCCTGTAGACAGCTCATGTAAAACGCACGGGGAGAACATATGGACCTACAAGACAGTCACCTAAAATTCCAGTCCATACACTAATCGTTAACTAATCCTTGTACCTGTATTGTACCATGGATATTCCAATACTCGCCCAAAAGTTAATGATGTATACCTGCTTTAGCCATCTCTTTCAAAGGTTGCCTCTTTCGTAATCAAGATTGATGAGATAAACAACATATCGGAGTTTGTGCAATAACAGCTCGGCAAAAGTTCTCGCGTGGTGAGCGATCAGAGAGACAAAGAAACTGCACACGTTGCAAATGATACGTATACAAGGGCTGCACTTGAAATACCTTCTATATTCTACAATGAGATGACATACTAGGGTCACTTGACCTATGCTGTTAGATGGATCGTCTAGGACAATCTTTACAATGCGTTCTTCGTTTGTCAAGTGTACGAGCGGATATCTTTTTCCTCTGGTCCATAGGTTGTGGTGCCACTGGATCTTTCTCGGCATTTCAACGATAAACAGCAACAGAGGTTTGATGATTCGGCTGCCTTTGGTCCGGAAAAGCAAACTGATACAACCGCTCAGCCTCACGTCCACTATCATTCGCACGGCCGTATGTAAAAATTATATCTTCTTGCTCAGTATACGAATATCCTGTCATTGTTAAACTGAAAACTTCTCATTTAACTCACAACTTCATACGTTAAACATTCAAGACAAACTAGTTACAAATGTACACAAATGACAAACGTAGACTAGTGTATATGGAAATATAAAAATTGCATGTCTATATATATATATATATATATATATATATATATATATAAAGACATTTTTATGTTTAACATTCTTTTTAGATACAAATGTTTTAAGTAAATGCTCTGTTTATAATAAACAGTATTAAGTAACATTTACCGGCCTGAATGTCCGAGAAATTTTCATAAAAAAATATTCGTCCTTTGACAAGATTCGAACCTGCATCCTATACGGAACCGTCATTTACGCTGACGTGCCGTAACCGACTTAAATGTTACTTAATACTGTTTATTATAAACTGAGCCTTTACTTAAATACTTGTATCTATAAAAAGAATGTTAAACATAAAAATGTCTTTAATAAATTGTCGGACTTTGTCCAATTCTTAAAATGTATATATATATATAATAAAAATAGACTATATGGCAATGTAAAATTGCATATATATATATATATGCATATATATATATATATATATATATATATATATATATATATATATATATATAAAAAAATGTATTTGTCACTTCACAGATTGATGTTATCTCAGCTCCGGAGCTTTGTAGACGAGCTCTCCATAAAGCACTCCATCTACCACTCAGACTTCTGCACGCAAACAATTCCAATTTTCATTAAAATACTCGCGTACATATATATATATATATATATATATATATATATATGATTCCCCGGCAAGCATTATTTCTATGATGGAGAGAGACATTCAGTCATTTTTGGTTGGTTGTTGATTAAAATGTATTTATTTATACTGCTCAGTCAAATTGCCAGAAGAGAAATAAATAAAAATAATTGATGCAATGCGAAGACAGCGTTAATCATTAAACTTATCCATCCACTTTGACCTACTCTGTCAAAACCTTTTTGTTATGAAAGTACATACAAACTTAGATATATGTGACCTTACCTTGCTTATGTCAGATTGTATCCCCCAGACGAGGCTCTGCTGAAGAGTAGAGTAGAGTCTCGGGAAACTGACTCCGTTTTTACGTGGTCTATAGGGAATATTTGCCCGAGCTTACGGCCTCGGATACCATACATTAAACTCGGCCTTGTGCCACTTCTTGCTGTGACGGGCAGCGGGTAAGTAATTATATGTGACCTTTGCGTCAGGATCATTCTGAGAATCTCTCCCAGCTACTCAAGTCCTGAACTTTTCAATTGCTATGTCATCATACCTATTTACTCGACTCGTATACATTTCTTATACTCTCATCAAAAATTATATAAACTTGAAATTATTTTACTTACCAATGCTGTTTCCCCTTTAGACTAAACTTTGATCCCCAATAATTTTTCGATACAACACTTCAGTAATAGCCACATTTTTATAACATAATGTGTTATCATTTTCGTTAGTATTATATTAAATATACCGTTAATAACATTAAATATACGATGTCATTTTGCTCTGACTATATATATTTTTCAACGTATGCTTGCACACTACATATAATTATTATACTAAATGAACATTTTAACTTATTTCTAAAAATAAAAACGATGTTCACATAAGTTTCAAATTGATAACGTCTGTCAATCTCTTTTGCATTATTTCAAGTGCATTTTCATATTGGCGATTATATTTCGAAATAATCTACCTAAGATCTAACTCAGATTATTAGTAAATTTTTATTGTGATGACCCCCAGGGGAACCTTAACATAGCTAAAAGGTCAAAACCAGGAAGATTGCTTCCCCTCTGAGCTAGCTTTAATGGGCATTATGGCAGAATATCTGGATTCTCGGCTTTGTTATCACTAGCACCAAACTCATACAGTGTCATAATTATCATCAGACTGATTGATTCTCTTGTCAGCATAAACGGTTTTATTCTTAATGAGACTCCTTAATTGTGACGTTTTTTTGTATTCAAGAACTTCCATGACATCACGTAGAACTCATATATACTATCCATTGATGCGGGAAAAATGGTCTGTTCTTCGTAGAACACTGGGAAGCATATTTTTGTCATGATCAATCTGTAAATGAGTCTCAGCAGAAGAAAAACAGAGCATTTATGCCGTATTTGGAATGAGCGTCTCGTTCATTATTTTCCACCATTAACAGCCTTTAGAAGCCTCTATGCATCTTCGTGGTCAAATTAAATATTTCCAGTTTACCACCACATGTAAACGAAAATTGGCAATCCTCTCGCTGCTCTAGTTTCATGTTAATTATACAACGACAACATTATATTAAATAATAACGCTATTTTTAGCGATAGTCTTCTTCTTCAGCAATAGTAAATCTTTAATGGACATTATTTACTAAGCTTAGATTAATCTGGCCCATACCAAGAAACATGAAGCGCCCAAGTATACCTATAAAGACATAGTTACATTACCACAGTAATCTTTGTCCTATGACTGGGCTTCTTTTTACTACGACCTACGTAGAAACGTCAATGTTTATAGCAAACTGTGATTTTAATATGCAGATCAGAAAAAGACTGACGTTTTTAATGTGATTTAACAGTGAGGAAAGAGATTTCATTAAAATATATAAACTACCAGCTGTATACAACCACTTCCTCGGATTATGGTAATTATTCTGAGTAGCTACATATATTATTTCCACCAGTTCAGATATTTACAGCTTAGACCTGCTATACCACTTCTACAGTATCGATTCGTCTTCATTCCCTTTGTAGTACATAAGCCAAGATGACATTTCATTCTTCCCACGAACCGCTACATTGTGAAATAGTCTCCCAAGGGGAAGCTTCTCCTGCGAGTATAAACTTTTCAAATCTAGTGTCAGTCGTTATCTACATTAATCAGCCCGATTTAGTGTCACTCTACATTGTGTGACACTTGAGCTTACCATTGGGTGCACAATAACAAATCAAATCTCTTTCCTTGCCAATTAATCTCATCCAGTTTTTTCTCCATTCATCTTGATCCAATATTATATAGTGAAATTTCAGATCACACTCAGTACTGTTATAAAATGAATCCACTATTTTGCGTATAAATGTATACATATACTCTTTTATATTGCTCCATCTGAAAAGTCAAAATGAGACAATCTGTTTGAGAAAATCTTCCCACTATTTTTAGCAAGGCAGTTATAACAATAACATCGATTTATCGCATGTCAATAAATATGTGACAAAACTGACGTCAAAATGTGTCAATTCAATAGAAGAACAAGAAAAAAGACCTCAACCAAATTGTGGAAGCTTAACTTCCTGTCATCAATAAAGTGTCACTGCTCGTCTCATATTTTTTTTTATTATTGTCTCACCTCAATAAAATTATTATATTTACACTTTGCTTTTCAGCTTAGATTTAATACCAAACGTTGAACAAAGATGGAAAGTTTTAAATATAGATATTAGCTGATGGCATGAAAAAATATTGATGTAAAATAAATATACTAAGAATACGAGGAAGTCTTATGGAAAATGGAAGCCAAGAGAACACTCACTACAGAATGAGGTAGCTGAAGTTTTTGGACACATTCGACACTCAAAGTAGCTAAATGGATAATGGAAGGCAGCTGGCCTGAAGAGCATATGAGAACAGACGAGGTTTATAAAATTGAGAAACGTTATTATGAGCTATAAGAGATAGAATATACTATAAAGCCATGACCGCCTACGTAATAAATGGAGATGGTTCATAAATTACCATTCTATGTATTCTTGTGCCGTTGGCACATAATATTCTTCGTTGTCAATGAACTTAATACAACGGTTCTCAGTTCATTATCGACATGGAATATAATGGATAGTTTGAATTCTTTTGCTTTCAGCTTAACTAAAAGAAATCTGTGAGGGAGTTGAGAGTAAACAAGAAGACATTACTTCCACTATTGTTTGATTTTTAAATCAGCAACTGGGTCTTTTTTAACAATTGATGTTTAACCATTTCTCTCTCTTTACTTCACTGCGAGGAAAGTTGGCTCTCTTTGCCGCGCCAGGAAATTTTTCTCCCCGGAATCGATACTTCAAATATACAAATCAACCATTCGCCCTTGCATGGATTATTGCTGCCATATATGGTGTGGTGCAACTGCTGTTTACCTCGGAGGTCTTGACAAGATCCAGATGCGGATATGTAATATAATTGGCCCTGAGCTGGCATCTCGTCTACAGTTGCTCTCTCTCACAGACGCGCCGACGCTTCTCTCTGTCATTTTTTACAAGTACTTTCATGGTAATAACTCCGATGAGCTGCTTTCACTGGTTTCCCAGACTTCATGAATTCAAGCACCCTACGAAGCTGGCATCCCTCTCTCACCCTTTCACTGTAGAAACTTTTAAATGTAGCCGTCTCTTCTACTCCAATAGCTTCATAGCTCGCACCTCTCGCCTGTGGAACACCCTTCCCTATTACTGTTTCCCTGAGAGCTATAATCTCCAACTATTCAAATGTAATGTCAATCGACATCTCTAGTTACCTTGATCTATCCACTATCCCTCTCCTCATCCTTTCTTCTATCACTCTTATCTGTTCTCGCTCCAAATCTTCTGCAACCCCCTGTATCCTAGTGGTTTCACGCTTTGCTCGGGGCGTAATGCTTTAAAAAAAATTGCTGGGGTTTGTGTAATTTGTTATTCTGTCTTCAACACCGTGTCTTTGTATCTTCCAACGCTCCTTTTATAACCTAACTCAAGAAATATTAGATGTTTAAATAATGTTAAAAAGTTGCTGAATTATAATGTTATGGTTATTGTTCAGTCTTGTAAATAAATTTTCTCTCAATTGTTGCTGATATAAGAGTTTGATGTTTATCGAAGTAAAATCAGTGTAACTGGACGCAAATGCTTAACCCTTTGCGCTCTGCCTTTCTGAAAAATTGTAACTCTTTTGTCTGAGCTCCTGGGTCAAAATTCGCAAATATTTCATATGTAATGCTTCACGATAGATATAAAAATAGTTACAAGTGTCTACAGCCGTTGGCTTGGCATTAAGTTATTTTTCTCTACCCCTGTTCAACCTGTAAAGCGATTGTCAGGGCACAAAGAATTAAGGTTTGATAGACACTCCCTAACTGAAAGTGTGCGGTAACAATATTAGCATCTAGGTATCTCTTAAAACTCATTTGATCTTGCTTGCGCTGTGTTTTGCTAAGCTGAGTCAATCTGACACCATTGGACATAAGGAATTATCTGACGATACTTCAGTTTCAGTATAACATAGTTAAAGTTTTTTTTTTTCTATTGGTGGCCTTCATGTCTGTACAGGCTACATATATTACTGGTATCTTGCAATTCTTTACTACATTCTGCATGGTGGTATCATTGGTCAAAGACTATCCGTTTCCCTTTTCAAGAATTCTGGAGATGCTAGAGTCTAGACATCTAGCAGATTTAAAATCAACGCCTGTGAAAGGATAGATTAACTTTGTTTAATTGACAGCCGACCATCTACCACAGTAAGATTGACTTGGCTGTATATCTACTTAAGTAGCCAGAGCGATGCTGACACGACATCACTGGGAGGAGAGCTTCCAATAATGATATCAAAGACCAGATCTCAGAGTTCTTGCGAGAGATTAAACGGTCACATATCCGTTACAAAAGCTGTCCTTCACGTAGAATAAAGTTCATTTTCTTTTCCCCTAGAGATGGTTTTGCCTTCATCTGGTCTGCTTGCTCTAGATACACTTAGAATACTCTTCTAGCTTTCAACCAAAATATGTGGACGTGAGTGTTTATGTGAGTCAGTTGCGATGCTGCCCTACGAAAACACACGGACAAAGTACTAATGATACGGCTTCTTGTTATAATGTAATGGAAAACGTTCTAAAATTAATGTCTCCGGGATGTACAGTTTTCATTATTTATATTCTGTAAAGTTGTTTCATTTTTTTGTTAATCACACAAGAGTTTCATATCATAACTGGGCAGTAGAAAGGCACAATAAAACGATGTAAACTGAGGAATAGACACCCGTTCGAATACAATCTAAATATGCATTTTAAATAAAGTGTTCAGTTCAAAACTCCCTTAGGGTTACACGTAGTAACATCCAACTGAAAAAAGCCAACGGATTCAACGGCCTAAATGCTAAATAATCACAACGAAGATGAAGACGATTATCTTGAAATACTTTTTCTTTAAGCATTTTACCCCAAGCAAAGCGGGGGTGCCTCTAGCACTCAAGGGTTTAAAAAGAGTGAGATAAATAGTAAAGAGACGCGATTGAGGAAAAGATAAAGAGATGGACGGGGAATTAGAAGATGTCGATTGACATTACATTTGAATATTTGAAGGCGATATCTGTGAGAGAAGCAAGTAAGAGGAAAAGAATTTCACAGACGGGAAGTGCTAGACATGAAGCTTTTAGAGTAGTAAAATTTAACCCCTTCAACAGCGAAAGGGTGAGACTGAGATGGCAACTTAGTAACACGCTTAAATGCCTGCAGGTTGGGAACCATGAAAACAGCACGTTGGAACAGTTACCGTGAAAGTACTTGTAGAAAAGACAGAGTGAAGCGACTGCATAATGTAATAATGTAAATAAAATAATTTTACAAAAAAACTCAATTTTGGTCATTAAAATACCAGCCCTGACGAAAATTGTTTGAGTTTCAATGGTTTAAATTCCTTATTTATAAATTTCATTTTGCCCTGGTTATCAGTAACCATCGCAGGAATTCCTTTATTTTTCATTTTTCATTTTCAAATAAACAAACATTATTAAATTAAATATGTATTCCTTCAAAACGTGAGTATCTTCTGACATGAAGTGTAAGCAATTACAACGTATAGTATTAAATCATCTCTTGTTTTATTTAATTCCCGTATAATGGCGAATCATTGATTGAAGATTAGAGCTTCTGAATATCATTAAATTTAAAGTTTTAGTGTGTAAAATGACAGTATAAGACACCTGACAATATAGTACAGGGTTATTCAACAAAAACAGGAAATGAAAGATAACCTGAAATGTTTCTTTTTTTTTATTTTAAAATATATAACACTTGAGATTTCTCCTAAAGCATAAACAATGAGATAATCTTAACTTTATATAACAGCCACTTCCATTCAAATCACACAGTATTTGTTATAAAAATTTAAAAAAAAAAAACCTCTATTTTGAATTATACTTGAGCCTTGTATGAAGTGGATTGTAGTATATAATAAAATATACAGATTGATGAAGGATTAAGGAAACTTGATAATAAATACTTAGAGCAAAGCTTCAATATATGAAGATAAATAGTCAGGTTCGGGATTATGACTTATTAAGCTATAAGGCGTTTCGTTTAGCTATAGGACCGTGAAATATCTAAAGATCTAAATGAGGGTACAACTCGTTGTAATATAAGGTATTCTTCATTTTTGGGAGTTAATTTTCGTGAATTTGAAGAAAATATATGCTAAGATGTTCTTGAAGAAGAACGTTAGGTTTTAAATTATCCTTTCAATTAATAGCAAAAGTAAATTGTGAGATAATATTTGGCATGCATTGAACCAAAAACTTAACGTTACACGCGGTTCCGACATAAAAGCATACTCTTAAATCCACTGTAATTGCTACTTTCGTTTACTGACAGTATCTTTCCAATCATTTTTAAAAGTCGTTTAAATGTGACTCTTTGATTACGTCAATATTTTCTCTTCCAGACAGATGTGCTATCCATTGAGTTGCTAGTGCTCTTGAATGTTTGCAAATAATGTGATTTCTGGTAATAGATTAAGATCAATATTTATGATTCTGTAGTACCTACGAGGTCCAACGAAGGACAGTCATCTCCAAGTCCCACAAGGTTCGTTCACGAAATTTCATTTTTAATAATTGGTCTGAATAATAATAATAATAATAATAATAATAATAATAATAATAATAATTCACAGTTATTCTCTCAGACATCGTATTCAAAGATTACAAAATCAGAATGTGCTTTCTTATTGACTTGTCAGTCCGTGCAGACTGTAATGTATCTTTGAACATTTTCAGAGAACTATGAAAATAAACCAGTTTTATTTAGAGCCCTCAGATTATTTGGAAAATTTTTCGATGTATTCACTGGAAGGATTGCTTGTAGCTCAAACATTAAAACATAAAAAAGTGTACTTACAAGCACAGCTCGCAACTTTGGAAGAGCTTTATCTATGAAAAATATGCGTAATACTCATTGGAAAATGTCATGATGCCATTTCTGACCCTAGGTCTCTGGTTGGAGCCCGGGAAGAAATGAGTATACACCAGAAATAAAAGGAAATAATAATAATACGTTAAATATGTTATATTACTAATTATAATGTAATAGTAACAATATAAAATATTATGTTATTTTTTTCAACGTGAAATATGCGACGTCTTTTTTGTTCTACCTAATTGTTTCACTTAATTTAGAGAAAACTTGCATAAAATACGTCCATCAGTTATGTGACATACGTGATACACGCTTAGGTGATCATATAACAAAAGATATATGACTAACAAGGCAGATTTTTTCCCCGCAGTAGATAGTCATTTCTTTCTGTGCTATACCAGTTTCCGACTGTTGTGATGAGATAACCCAACTTCCCCATTCACGATAATGGACGGTCTTGTTGCCGATAAAGTACGACCACAGGCAACAGTAGAAAAAAAAGGTCTTCGTTTACTAACACCATTGCGGTTAGCTTACTCCTGACTCTGTCTCTGTATTTTGACATACCTACATCCGATTATAAAATTATTATTGAAAACCACACTCCGGTTTACTTTGTTTATTATATCTTGCACGAGATATAACACCAACCCAAGCTATAGAACCGGATCTGTCCCGCTATTTGCCCATAGCTGGAGGGGGGAGAGGATTCATACACTTTCCCAAGGGTATTAGCAAGTAGGTGAATGGAATTCTACAAGAAATGTACAGATGTAAAATTATGAATTATAATGATATATATTTACATCGATTTTCCTTTTTGTTTTGCAATTGATGGAGTAATAGAAATTTAAGTACTGGCTTTAGTCTTTGTAATATTTCAAATTTTATCCTATTTAAAAGAAATATTCTGAAACTTTTCTTCAATGACTAGACGATAAGAGAGATAACTTCCTTCTCTTATCAACGATTTTTCTGATTCGAAAGAGCATTCAGTGAAAAGATAAGATTCATTTTTAATTCATTCTTCTTTTCTCTATTTTGATTTTCTTTTAAGTAATTAACATACAATGTCTAACTCATCTTTTCCTTTCGGTTTTTGAAATAAAGGACAAAATCTCTCAATTAAATAAACACTTATTTGCCAACATGACTCTTCAAATCTTTCTGCCGTCCGTTCGATCAAATTCGTAAGCTAGGCCAATCTACTGCCCCAGACGTATCATATACCCTCTGAGTTTTACATTATATAGACCAGCTTGTCTCGTCATTTGCCTGTTACCTCTTTCTACAGGGTATTCATTAAAAAGCGTATCTAGGTGATGTTCATGATAGTTTCTTGCAGTTTCCTGTTTATTATTATTATTATTATTATTATTTGTGTATATTTTATTTCCAGTAGATTCGTGTTCACAATATGATGTTTGGCCTTTATAAGAGAATTCTCATTTAACTGATAGTATTTTTCTTAGCATATGGGATTTTCCTGGTAGGCCGAACTTCTGGATAACTTAAATGCTGATGCTAACTGTGACGCTCTTAGTGAAATTGCATATTTCTTTTCACACGTGTCCCAGAACTACAATTTCTGTTGGTACAGTCAGGCTCCATTACTTGCATCATGTTAATCTCGATCTACAAGTCTTTTAATTTAGACAATTTCCCGACAATTTACATAGACGTTTTTCTCTTAGATGCTACCACCATGTCAATAAGCATACACACCCTGGATGTCTTGTAATTCATGATAAAATAAGATCTGTTGACTTGTATTTCCTTGTCAGTTTTAATTAGTATGTCCCAGAGGATAGTTACATCGTTATTTTGGGTAGATGCGGTTGGTTGTTGCTCATCCTAACACTGTGGGTTTGATTTTGTGATTCTTGCATATTTTCCAGTGCATACAATTGTTATGTCTGTGGGTATATTTATTTGTTTGCTAGTTCAGGACATCATGGGATAATATAGTCAACAGTTTCGACATTATTTACGCAGATCCTGCATTTCAGGTTACTTCTATTCTTGATAGGATCTGGCTGCGAGGCTTTGGTCCTGAGCTGCAATAATTAGGCCTTGTCTCTCAGCTTTCAACTGAGTGCTCCTCAGCCTCTGATGTGTTTTCTGTTGGTCCACATCAAAATTTTCGATCTTTTTTCAGGTATTTGCCAGGCAACGACTTGTTGTCTTAGTTTATTATTATTATTATTATTATTATTATTATTATTATTATTATTATCATTTTATTTCGTTTGGCCAAATTGTTTTGCTTTCTTTTTTTACTGATTTGGCGTACGATTTTTGTTGGTAGGGTTTCAGAGATATTAAGCTGTTTCTTGAAGAGTTCACCTTCTTTGTTGATGAATGGATTTGGTGTTTTACTGCTTTAGGAGAGAGTCAGTTGTTTTTGTGATGTATGCTTCCAATCCGATTGTTGTAGTTTTAGAGTTATTTCAAGTTGGATTAAGCCTCGGTCTCCTAAATCTCTCGTTACGTACAGCCCTATCATCATCTGATATCGGGTGGTGCATCCTCATTTGAGCAAACATTTTTCTGGTCTTGGCGTCCAACCTTTTAATATCATTCATCCTCCATTTAATAAAGTTGAAGCCAAAATTAATCTTAATGTATTAGCTTAAGGCATTGACAGTGGTGATTAGTTCATTTTGCTGGTTGCCATCATTGTCAAACGTTTTATGATCATCAACATAGTGAAGGTGATTCAATTTGTCATTTTGTGACTTCTGAGTGGCGCTAAAGAATGGCAAAATAATATTTATGACAATAAATTTCCTTGAAAGATCCAGCTTTTGATGTTGATTTGTCTCCTTATTAATGGCGTTGGTATGGTTTAGGTTTAGTGTAGACTTCTAGTTATTTATGCTTCCCATTAGAAATTTCACTGTTGTGGTGCATACTCTGCATTTCACTGTTGTGGTGCATACTCTGCATATTTTAGGCTCTTCTCCCACCATAAGTGTAGTAAAATGTCGAACGTCTTTCGGTTGTCGATCCATGCTATCGATAAGATTACTTTCCTTGATTTCCCCCGTTCTATTATTGAAATCTCGTTGGTTCTTGCACTGGTAATTCCCTCTGTTGCATGCCTTCTGTTCTGCTGGGAATAAATTGTTTTTCTTAAAGAAGTTTTTTATCCTCTCGGTTATGATAAAAGTGGGCAATCTGTACAATGTTGGAATGCTGGCGATGAGCCTAGGGTTCTTCTTTTCCTTCTTCTTCTTCTTATATTATTATTGTTATTATTATTGTTCTTGTTGTTGTTATATTATTTGACTTTCCGTTGTATAAGAATTTCTTTCCAAGTCCCGACTAGAGACCTAACGCCAGAAATGGCATCATAACATTTTCCACTAAACATTTTTGGAAAAAAAAAGATTAGGTCGTATTTTACATAGACAGAGCCTTTCGTAATGTGTGAGCTTTAATTGTGAGAACAATTCTTTTGTATTTCTTCAAGGTATGGGATATCAGGAATCACCTCAAATAATACAATGGAATCATTTCCAAACAATGCGAAGATTCCAACTACAACTGCAAACTTTGATCACTTCATGTGCCATATTTTGAGATTTCGATTTCAAAGTCCGTGCATTTTGATAGTTTTTGATGATCTTCAAATAAACATTACAGTCTGCAGGGAGTGGCATGTCAATAAGAACGCACATTTTGTCTTTGCGGTCTCTAATCACGATGTCTGTATTATTATTATTATTATTATAAATGATTATTATTAATATTACGATTACTATCAGTTGAAAGGGTGTATATATATATATATATATATATATATATATATATATATATATATATATATATATATATATATATTCTTAACAAAATTATTGCTCTTCCAACACAACAATATCGTAAAATCAAAGGAAAATGTTTGAATCCGTCAACACAGCTATAATGACATATTCTCCACGTGACAATAACTGACGTCATTTTCAGTTAACAATATGAAAATAGCGTTCTGGACATTCTTCCAGTTTCTAAGAACATTTTGTTTTTTGTTATTATTAGTTACTTTATTTAATTAAATTCATTTCGTTTTTTTGCTTTGAGAAAGTCCACATTGGACGAAACGCGTCAGCAACTACTACAGTTTTCCTGTTGTTATGTATATATATATATATATATATATATATATATATATATATATATATATATATATATATGTGTGTGTGTGTGTGTGTGTGTGTGTGTGTGTGTGTGTGTGTAACGTGATTAGAGAATTAATGAACGACTGATCAAATATTACATTTAAAATTGCCTTAACTTAATTGAAATTAATCTTTTCACGTTAACTATGTATGAAATAATCTAACTCCAGATCTCTTGATACAACTTGAATCCAGACATAGTTACACCTTTGCTTTTATGCGTGCACATGTGCAGCAAGTGCTTCGCCAGAATCCCCAGCGTATTGGCGTGAACGAACGTGCGTGTAGCCTATAATTCCAAGTCAATTCCGATTGCTTCGTTATCTATAATCTGATTTCGTCTCATTTTACTGCAAGCTGAAGATGATGATATATCGAATTGGCTTTTGCTCTCTGCAAATGCTCAATTAGCCCACATTCAACTGCCCAAAATATCGAACATCTACTGACACAGATTATTGTTCGAAGAAATCGAAGCAAAAAACAAAATTTATAATGACGTTGCTGCTGATAATATTTTTCTTCGTAATATAGACGTAGGTAGAGAAGGAAATACCTACATTGGAAGATATGCCACCATTATAAACTTCACCATTTCAAAAATATGATATGAGCCTAAGATATTACTAGTACTAATAGCTGAAAATGTCAGTGCTCAAGGTCTTTGCCTTACATACCTTCCGCATTATACAAGAAAATAGACCATCTATAATAATAATAATAATAATAATAATAAATGAAAATAATAATAGTAGCATCAACAATATTGTACATTTACAGGACTTTATCTATATAATGTGTATAAACTTATTTTTTTCGAAGAAGTTATGGAGCCATTTCTGTCCTTATTTATAAGTTTGGAACCCTTGAAGGAAATATGTATACAACAGAAACTTAAGGAAATAATAATAATAATAATAATAATAATAATAATAATATGAAGAAGATGAACATAAAGATGTAGAAGAAGATGAAGAAAAATAAGTCGTAGAATGAGTAGAAGAAGAAGAAGAGAAAAGAAGAAGTGACTAAAAAAAAAAGTGGTATCGCAGAGATTTTGCCATCCTGTATAATAAGCAAATATATGTTACTAAGCATAGGAGTGAATGCAAAGAAAAATATTGACACATATATTAAGAATATCCGAGGATACAAAACTTTTGGCTTCATGTACAGAAATTGCATACTCAGAAAAACTATTTCACTCTAACGTGAAAAAAAAATTCCTTTGATTCAAGATATACTTTTAAGCTTGAAAATGACCGTATCGAACAGCATGTCAGGGGAAAGGAAAACAACAACAACAATAATAATAATAATAATGATAATAATGATAATAATAATAATAATACAATTTTATTTGCATTCCATTCATGTTGGCTGTGTTTCATTTATTTTCTCACTTTGATTACACGCACAACCTTTTTTCAAGACAAGTGACGTCTGCACAAAGACTTGTATTTTTTTAATGTATTCATAACTGTATGCAATTTCTTATTTAAATAACTTGAACAAGACGGATGTACTATCGAAATATTGTTAAAAATTATTAAACGCATTGTTTTTTTTCATTTCCTATCCTTAAATAGCACTCTTGATATCTAATAATAATAATATTATTATTATTAATAATAATAATAATAGTAATAATACGAAGAAGAAGAAGACGAAGAAGAAGACGAAGAAGAAGACGAAGAAGAAAAAGAATTTCAAAAATTCAAGAAATTAAAATGTTTGAAGTCGGAATAGCAAGATCAAGCAGAAATAAAAAAAAAAATGAAACAGTAAATGAATTCAAAGAAATCTAGGAAATACTTAAACAAAAACTGCAATTAAAGATACAGAGAACAAGACAATGTGAAAAGCTTTGTAAGTTTAAGTGAAAAAATTAATATATTTCAAACGGACCTCAGGAAGTTTTTTAAGGAAATTTGAGAAGCATTTGTAGAAGTCAAAAAAACCATCATTTATTGAAGGCGTACACACATTTTGGGAGAATAGTTGAAGCAACCGAAAGCAATATAATTCCAATGGAGAGTTGATCAACAGCGAACAAGAAAAAAAGATAAACCTATTCAAGAATGGAAAATATAGCAAAGAATAATGATAAGAAATCTCTAACAAATTCACCAGAATTGTAATCCCCAGGAAATCACAAAGTACCCAGAATTTGCCTCTATCATTTTTCATCAATCCATAAAGATCTTGCGCAAAATTTATCAGTGCTAAATAATAATCCAATTAAATTCCAGAATAGATCACTAAAGGTATTTCATAACAGAAATCAAATGAATAATAATAATAACAACAACAACAACAACAACAATAATAATAATAATAATAATGATTGACGTCACTCTTTAAACGTTTTTCAACAGTTAAGAGAATAGAGTCATTTAAGAAAATATAAAGAAAAGGAAAAAAACCGCAGTGTCTGAAAATTTTAAACAATATTTAAACAGAATATTTGTCTTCTTCCAAGTGATATAAACAATTTTTTCAAGTATCAAAAAGTATAAATCTTCAAGAAATTATAATTCTTTATACAAATGGAGGTTGTCTACGATGTATTACTGACTGAATACAGCGATTGTTGCACAAGGCCGACAAAAGGGTGGAGATGGGCCAAGGTTGTTCGACACTAACTATCCCATACCTAGCTAATCTGATATACGACCCATTCATTCAGTACAATTTACTCATTCACCATAAGAATCTACCCGTCACGATTCGCTCCTACATACACCAAAATATCAAACACCCAGAGGCCCTACGAAAAAACACCCCCTGACTTAAAATATCAATATGTACAATTGTATATACAAAAATATATATGTAAATTATAACAATGAAATGATGGCCGGGGTGATGAATTCGAAAAATTGAATATAAATGTTAGGAAAACCCGCCCACTAATCAAAAATTAAGAGTTACTCCATTATTCTGTCTTTCGACAAAATCAAGAGGGTCACTCCCTAAGGCATGGAGAAGGAAAAACCTATAGACATTAGAAAATTCAAAAGCTGACTCAGTCGAGATAATAAAAAAATATGCAGGCCAAAACAAATTGGGGAGGTTGGAAATCTCGAATTGTATCATAGGGCGAAAACGTAACAGGCAGGAAACTAGGTATACTTATTAGGGGGACTTGAAAATGAAAAACAAGGCTTGCTCCATTGACGCGAACCAGATTCGTCACAATTACACACATTTCGTTGAAATCTGTCAATACCAACCGCTTTGTATCAGTTCTAATCGTCATCCTGAGCTAATGCTCAAAGAATCGGATCAGATCCTGATGAGAATATCGATGACATCGCAATATTTTCTCCATCTGCCTCGTCCATATCACAATTCTAGCCGTGGTCAGCAGCATCAGAAACAATATCCGTTTCACCCCAGAACATGGGTGCGGCCCATTGTCACAACCAGATGAGCGATCAATGAGCAAGTGCTTTCGGGAGCGATACGAGCCAAGCCCCATCTGAAGGTTACGTCGTCGAGAGATAGATAAATCCGAACCAATCGCCAGGTAAGTGAAAACTCATGATTGCTGAGATAACCCGTCATTGGCGCCCAAGAGATAGAGAGTAACTTAGTAGCCGACAAACGCATCCGGTTGCAGAGCGGACAGTTCACGACTCTCCTAGGCTGAAAAAGTTCATTGAATCGAAGAATCACCCTCAAGGCTGATGTACACGCATAGAGGAAATCTAACTGATCCCGGGGCCTACAATAGCACTCATCTCTAAAAACAGAAGAATAATGGTAAGGCGATGGAATGCGTCCCTCACACGACCCTTCAAGATAGAATCCTATGTCCACTCGCGGTGTAGGAGAATCAAAATTGAGGCGAGTCGGTGACTCAACAAGTGTAGCATTCCCAGACTCCCCAAAACATACGGATGTTGAGCACAGACATCTTTGTCGACGTAATGCTTGCGACCAACCCACAAGTGTGGAGTGGGGGGCAAGCAAGCTCTTGGTCGTCTTCTTATGTACCTTACAGAGAGGGAGTACAACCTGCCGGTAAAGAATCAGAAGATAGACGTATGTGGCACACGCTTCTGGCATAATTTTAAATGACAACTGACTTCGACGCCAAATGTCGACCGACAATCTGATCTTTACCTGTACTTCGGACCAGTTTTTCTCCAGCTGGATTCCGGGCCCGAAACGCTCTGAGAATGTGGACGGCCCCGTCACTTCAACCAAAGTGTCCTTCCAGACACCTAACCGCAATACCCCTCTCCAAGTTCTCCACTGCCTTAACCGGGTATTGAACCCACACATTTTTGGTCCTGTCAATGGATCTAACCAACGCCTTTATCCACTGTGACATATTTCCTCAAGGCAGTATAGAACTTGGAGAGGGGAATTAACAGTAATAACTGACATCCATTAAAAATGGCACGTGGAACTAGAAGAGTCTACACCAGTGAGCGAAATAAAGGGTTCAGTTTGACATTCCAATCACCTGAAGAAGGCCAGAGCATACAACAGCCGAAACGTTGTAATAAATGTAGCAACAAAGATGAGGACAAGAGTCCGACTAATCTACATAGTATACATAATACTTCATGTCAGAAATATAGACAGATTCTAGTTCCTTACCTGTAAATTTCATTAATGCTTGGTGTGTTCGTCTGTGTACTGGAAAATCATAGACTAATAGAAAGTGAATATAAATAATATATATTGTTAGATAGTTTAATTAAAAGACTGACGGAAAATGTTAAGAAATATTTCTATTCTTTCTTCCATCCAGAAAATAGCTGCTTTTAAAGTTATAGCAAATCGCAGGTAATATTGTTATCAAAGATGTATGCTCAGAATTAAATTATATTTAGGTCAAGAAAAACATTTTGAAGAAAGTCTTCTTGGTTCTGTCAGATCATTATACTTACATAGAATTTCTTCGCACAAAATATCATGTACAAAGCACTTACTGAAGATCAAACTCAATATCATATTAATAGGATGACCCCTTATAAAACACGTAAATATTACCTAAGGTTAATGTGGATTCCGAGATGAAATTCGGTCTCCAATGAATGACAAACGCAAGAAATAAAGATAAGAAATTAAATGTATTTACACAAAAATACAAAGGGTATATTGTTAGTACATCCAGGAACGCGGTTAGTCGTAATAATAATATATATAGATAGATATAGTCTCGAAGTATGACTTCCTTAGAGTCTACGTGCTTGTAACTGACTTCTACAAGCGGTTACCTCACACTATTACTCTACCTCCAACTCAATCACAATCTCTGCTCACTCTCCCAATCTCTCTCAATCTCTCTATATTCTGACTGACTGAGTATTTAACGGCAGCAGTCCCAGTACCACTTTGGTCGAGTCCACTTATATGAAAAAGGGGTGGACCCCATAACAGTTTACACAGCAGATCAATAATGCTCAAGGAAAAATAGTTTTCGTTGTATTTAAGAAATCTTTTTCATTTATACACGTTTGTTTAAGTACAAACTAATAGGGACATGTTATTTGTTTATTTATTTATTTCATTATTCCTGATTGTTTTCTTGATTACAAGTTTGCATTTCAAAATTATTCTTAACTTTGAACATTCGGGTAGTTTACACATTTTTTTTTCGTATACTGACGTTGGTTTAATTTTCAAATACCGGTTTTTAATTTACATTATTTATATTATTCGGACTGTTATCCTTATCTTTATTGCCATATACACGATATTTCAGCCATTGTACGCTCCGGCTTTCTTCAGGTAATATTTCTTGGAATTTCGAACCGGAGCATTTATTTTCTCCTTGGATGCGGATTAATCCTTTTTCTTCTGTGTCGTTTTAGCGTTCAAGATCAAACCATAAAAATGTTGCATGACATACTAAGCAAATTGACTAAACCCAAGAAATATTGAAAGCAGTTTATTAAAACTGCAGAAAAAATAAATATCAACATATGTGTACACAACCAAAATTTTTTGTCTTCTTTCAATCTTTTTTTCAAGCTGATCACGCAAACCATTGCTAGTTTAACGATTATTTTTATATATATAATATATATATATTATATATATATATATCATAATATATATATTATATATATTTTTATTATAAATGCCCCTCACACACACTTATATACAGTCCAAGACGAAATTATTTCTACACACATCAATTTTTAATATTTTTATCCGTTTCTTAGAATATAATACACGTATGATGTCAGATTTATTTTTTATTTGTGAATAGGCACAAAAAGGAATATAAAACTCAATTTTCAGAACAATAATACAACAAATTTGACAGGCGAATTATGCAAAATAGGAAAAAATATTCGTTCAATATTAAAAATAGAAAAATGAACAATTTTCACAATATGAATAATCAATAGTATGGTCTTTATCTTTATAACTTGCTACAATCGTTTTCTTAAGTTTTTGATGAGATTTGAACAACTCATTTAGACAGGTATGAATATTTGTGACTTTAGCAAAGTTACTGCGTTCTGAACTGATGATCTGAACAAGAACTTTGATGAAAATTCTGAATAATGTAGGTATAATCTAAACTAAGGCGAATGTTTCCCGAATACTAATAACTATAAAGAAATACTTACTTACAATCCGTTGTGGATTCCGGGTTGAAATGCAGTACCAATAAATAACAAACGTCAGGAATGAATATAAAAAAATAATGTATTAACGTAATAATACAAACTGGTAAAGCAGGTTAGTAGTTCCAGGAAAAAGGGTTATACAGTCTTTGGTATTGAATTATCGCTGTATGACTTCTTACTGAGTCTACGGGCTCGCTCACTCTGACTCCTACAACGCTGTTACCTCACCCCTCACTCTTCCGGTTACCTACAACCTTTTACCCTGTCACTCTGGACTGGACTCGACTCTTCGGTCTTCCTCTCTCGGGTGTTCACGTAACCGTAGTATATGTATATACTGGGTGAGTCCATTTGTGTAAAAAGGGGAGAACCCCTCAACACAATCCAAAACAGATAGTTGAAACCAGTGGGATAGATAATCGTGAAGGATAGCTTGGAGAATTTAATACCCACTGAACATATTGAAGTTGAGAGAGTCAACCAGTAACCTACTTAAAAATGAGTGTGAATCGGTTGCAGAAAAAGAAAAAAAATATGCATAATAGGCCAAAATTACATCCAGAAAGAAAAAAAAATGGGAAGTGATGGAGAGCCATGATCAGTCATGGTGATGCGTATAGTTTTTACAGCTTATCAATATGCTGTAACCTACAAACGGTCACTGAATGAGGAATAATCAAATCGGAGGTTGGAAATGAAATGGTAATCTTTATAACACAAACAAAATACAATACTCGCCAGCGGCGTGAAGTAGATAAACCACTGCTAATAGTGGACTACGCAAACAGCATGCTAGCCCCACTTACATTCGTGTCCAACGTGTTTATGAGGATTGAGACATACTTATTAGTGTTCATAGGTACTGTATATAACACAATATTTTTTTAAGTTATTAAAAACCGAATTATTTTTAGGATTGTAGGAACTTGCTTTCATTACAGGGTTTTCCAAAGCTGTCACCCAGAAAATTAATAACCGTGCTCTTAAACATCGGTGATCGGAGGAAAACCGATGTTTTCGATCGCTCAAGTACTGAATTTAAAAGGAAACTGTTGCTAATAACGTGAAATATTTTAAATTAGCCAGATGCATAATAAGGAATGAGGGTTCGGTGAATATAATACTCACTGGATTAAATGAAATCAAGGGATGCTGATTGATATAACGAATTACTAACTTAATGAGTTTGTGCGAATTACAGATAAAAGAAAAAAGATATTGTGAAGGGTGCATAAGCTAAAAGCAACAAAATGCAGATGTTTGAGCTTCGTTTAACCCTGGTGTAATTCGATTGAATGATTTTATTTAGGGGAAGAATGATTTTCAACAAAAGAAACCGCCCAAAATCCAAAATTGGAGATATCATAATCATGCAAACACAACAATGTAAATATGCAGGAAGGTTTTTAAAAGAAGATCGAAAGAGCAACACCGAAAACCGAAGGCGCAGTCTGATATCGAAATATGTTTAATGAAAGATTAGCAAAGTAAAAAAAAAAACCCAAAAAACATAAAAATTTCTTTAGTAACAAGGAAACGTGTACTGAAGTGTAATGTACTCTGAGTCCTATTGTATCGCAATGAATGCTGGACAATCTCCTCACAGTTGAAGAAGAGACTTGAAGCAAGGAGGCTGAGAAAACCATGAACATGTGAGCAGTGAGGAAATTTTATAAAATTAAAATCTAAAAGAACACTTCTAGTTAACAACATGAACATGAAGAGACAGTTGAAATTTCTAGCGTACAAAATGAGGAAAGAGGGCTTGGAAAGTTTAAACTCAGAGGATGTACTGAAGGCTATAGCGAAAGAGGAAAGCAACGTATAACCTACTTATAGAGATTGTGTAAATGAATGCTAGAACAGGTGATAAGGGAGATAACAAAGATGAAACATTTATTAGCAGCTATAAAGGTAAAGGAACTTAATAAGAACTGTAAATATCAGGAAATCGTGGTGAGCCATGACCGGCAACGTCTTACAGGATGTATGGCACAAATAAGAATAATTTACCTGGTTTTCTCTCCAAAGAATCGAAAATACGTCAGGCTTAATAATAACGAGTATGAAATATATTTAATGTTCCAGATATAATAAAAAATTATGACCTATGTTGTCAGATAAACTGTCCAAACGTTTAATTCCATTGCGATTAACACTCCTTAAACGTAAGCCACAAATCTGCCACTGCGTGGCATGCCACTAGTGTTTACCGCTGGTGGCCCGCAGTCGGTAACAATGTTACCACTGGCGGACCGCTAATGGCCCACTGGTGGCTGCAACCAGAGGACCGCTAGCGTTGTCATCGGCGGCCCACCAGCGACCACTGGCGTTTTCTGTGTATGGATGTAATAAATATAATCTCCAGATATTCCGAATATTTATTACTCCTATAGAATTCGTTTAAAATAAAACATGTTTTTAGATTGTTTAATATATATATATAATTTTAAAATACAGTGCATATTTATAAATGAACCACGAATTTAGTTTTATACTGCAAGTCCTATGTTAAAACCTCCAGTGATATATGATATTTTGTATTCCACCTAAAAAGATAATCCGGCCTGGATCTGAAACAGTACCGGTTGTATTAACGACTCACTACTACTCGTAGTCCGAAAGTTAGTCTATTCTTTCAGCACATGTGACAGCCAGTTTTGTATAAAGTAAAAAAACGAGACATAATGTTTACAGTGAAAATTTCCACATTAGATATTAACTTTGGCCTGATGTTTTCCAAATATCGACAACAAAGAAACACTGCCGTATTGCTTCGATAGCAAAAGGTAAACAACCAAATCTGGCGATAGCCAAACGCAGGTGTTTTTGAAAGACGGGAAACATCAGTAAATTTTACCAGAAGCTATAACGTCTGATCGCTTTTGAAGCGAGTTCGAAATCTGCTGTTGCTTTCCATTACTAACTGAAAATTGTCAATAACGAGACGAATTTAGGTCGATTGCCGCTGGAATGTTATTATTCAAATCATATCTTGTTTCAAAATTCTGCGTTAACTAAACTAGCATTTTTGATAAACATGAGCTAAAAATTAGTTCTTGTGACTAGATATCTGCTATTCGGAATGAGAGAATGTGATTGTTCTGCATTGATAAACTTCTCATTCTTTCAAGACATGAACGATCGTGGTTCTCCTCTACTTCCGATATTTGGTAGCTTTTAGCAAAATGCTCTACTATTCATTTATACAAGCTATGAGTTTAAGTTATCCAAGAACATCTTTCCTCGTTATTCGTCTTAGAAATTTCAACTTTTTCATCAGAATTATAAGTTTCCTTTTCGATTTACTTAAAACATACTTGTGGCACAAATGATTTGTCAACATCTTTCTATATAACTAAATCTCTGTTTCCAAACTTACTTTTCGGCTAACCCATCCAAAGAAATAGCTTTAAGTTTATGGCACTTTGTAATAAGATCTCAGCTTCTTCCAGCCCTGTCTCGGAATTTGAATAAAGACCGAAAATGATTATGAGTTGTTTCGGACGAAAATGGAAATAGTTAGCAAGACACCAAATAACAAAAAATAGTTTCTTATTCGTAGGATTCTGACAACCTTCCGGTTAATAAATTAATGCTTTGAAACTATATATTTAGCATGTTCCAACAAACGATTCTCATTTCCGTCAGTAACAAAAACATACTTCCTGATACCTTTAAAGATTATATAAGTTTTCAGACCAGATAAACAGGAAAGAAAAGGAACGGCAACATGCGGCAACAGTTAACGACGCGCACGGATTAAAAGAAATCCCATTACACATTCATACGTCTTCCTCATAAAGCTACGTAATACTTACACTTCCCACACTTTTTTTCTTTTCATACAATTTTTCACACCTACGCGCGAAGAAATAACCTTTCCTTTCATCTTTAGAAACAACTAAAACAAGAACTATAACTTTAGCACTCAAGAAAAAAATTAGTTGCAAAAAATATGAAAATAAAAATATTTTATATTTATAAGATTTTTCGTCTTTTATTTGTTGTTGCTTAATTCAAGTCCGCAACAGCATTATTTTCATATTTTTTCTTGCTATTGTTTCACACTTTAACGTGGAAAGTTGCTTTAAATCTAACTTACTAAATGCCACTTTTTTAATAAGTCTTAAATACTGTTCAATATTGTCGCTGGAAGATGTACTTCTAATTTTTACGAAAGAAATATACTAATCTTGTTTGACTTCTTGTAATGACAAATTGCAAATATTTACTAAATTTAGCTTAATCGGACAAAAAAGAAGGAAATGTAATTAATTGATTGAGTCGTTTATAGGTTTGTCAGTTCTTTGCGTGTTATTTAAAACAGAAACATATTTTGAATTGTAAAAAAAAAAATACTTACTTGAAAGTAAATCACAAAGAAATCTTGGGACTGCGACGTAACCTTATCTTATTTTGGAATGATATTAGAATAACCCAGAACCTATATTGGCAGCAAACCTACCTTCATACGGATAGAAAATTAATTTAGTAAATATACACAAATATAAATGTGTTGTAAGTCTAACTTTCTCGGCTGAAATGAAGTGAAAAGATTACATTAGACACGTTGCCAAATTTGATTCACTGTGTCGCGCTAGACCATATTTCTCTCCTGAACCTATATTACATATGTATAGGGCTACAATTTTCCCTGCTTAGAATAGTGCTGCCACATATGGCCCAGTGTGCCTGTTATATATCTAGAGGTTCTTGTTAAAATCCGATGTAAAAAACGCAATGTTATTGCTCCAGAACTTGAGTCTCGGCTTCAGTGACCTTTCCACCGCAGTAATCTAGCTTCTCTGTGTCTATTCTATAAATACTTTCATGCTATTTTTTCCGATGCGCTCTTCATTATGGAACCTAGACATTATGAATTTAAGCGAAGTACTTGATTGGAAGCAAGGTTTCTTCAATTCATATTGAATTGGCTAGATGAAACCGTAAGTTCTATACTAACAGTTTATTTCATCGCACTTCACGCTTGTTGAACTCACAGCCAGCTCCAACTATCAAGCCACGATCTTCAAAAATTTAAATGCAATATCTATACTTTTCTACTGTCGTCTTAGTTAATTTTAATACTTTTCTTTTTTTATTTCTTATTTTTTCACACTCACTAACCCCTTGCTTTTTAGTGACTTTACTGGTTTGCACGGGTTTATATGATTAAAAACATGCTATGGATCAGATTTTCACCGGACTTATTCAACCTATACAGTGAGACAATTATGACAGAATTTAAAAAAAAATACGAGAATTCATTTTTGGCGGTGACAGTCTTAGCAACATAAGGTATCCAAATGATACAATGTTAATAGCAGACAAAGAAAGGACCCTAGAGAAAATGTTACAGAAGGCAGTAAAGGAGATCAGAAGGAAGGATAACACATCAATTGCAAAATTTAAATGCAATATCTATACTTTTCTACTGTCGTCTTAGTTAATCATAATATTTTTCTTTTTTTATTTCTTATTTTTTCATACTCACTAATCCCTTGCGTTTTAGTGACTTTACTGCTTTGTACGGTTGTCAGCATTTCAAATTAGAGATGCCATAATTAAGCAAGAGCAACATTATATACATTTCGATTATAAAATCCAGAGGCGCGCTTGGATATCAAAAGTGTGCTTTCAAAACCTAAGAAATGTGTTTTGACACAGAAAAAGATCCTACGAAACAAAAAAATTACGGAACTGTTATAGTAGTGAATGGTGAACAATCTTCTCCCAAATGAATTGAAGCAACGCGGAAGAATCTTTATACTATGAAATGAACATGTGATCACTGAGGAAGTTTTATTTAAAATTGAAAGAATACTGACATTAGTACTCAACGTCAGAAAGAGAGAGTTAAAATTTCTTGGACGCATAATGAGGAAAGATGGCTTAGAAAATCTGATACTCACTGGAGAGTTTGAACGCAAGAGGAGCCGTGGAAAAACAAATGGATGTCGGTACATTGCTTAAGAGAGATGACAAAGGATAATATTTAATAAAATCTACAAAACAGGAAATTGTCTATGGTCATGATCAGTCTTAAATTGACAAGACATAGAGAAGTTATTAAATTTATAATTTTTGTGAATAATAATGATTATTCCCGATAAAAGTTGTACTATTTCACCCATAGTAAGCGGTGATGAAATCATATCTTTGCCAAGTTTGACAGCGATGTGAATCACCCAGATGTGCAAAAATCTACCAGACAAGTTACCTTACAGTTATGTTTTTCTAAGCTTAGATTAGTGTTTTATATAAAGTTACAAGTGTGGAATACGAAGAGCTGCAATCAAGCTCTGCTAGAAGAGGTGATTCACCAAAGTTTTACGGTGTGAAGCCGGACAGCTGTTGAATACATCAACAGACAAAATGAATTCTGTTTATAATTAACCATAGCCTTAAGCTATAGAGATGAAAGTATAAAATCATTCAAAAGTTAGTTTGCCAAAAAAAAAAGGATTCTTATAGAAAATATCATGAAAATATTTTGAAACAACCTCAAAAAAAGTAAAAATAACATTAAGATGCAATTGCGTAAAACATTTCTCCGACGCTGATATATACTAAATTGGAAATCTTAAAATCATGCGAGGTGTGTCTGAAAAGTAACAGGAAGGGGTGTGCTGTGTGAGCTATGGATGGAAAAGCGATAATTGGATTGTGTTTTCATATAACTTGATATCATAGGAGTATATAACTGGAATGTTAGCATTCTGCAAGCTTTGGAATTTTTTTCACATGGGAGAGTTATGGCAGGACAAATGGTGGCTTCTTCACCACAACAATGCGCCTGCTAACAACGCCCTGAGCATGTCCGAGAATAACATCGGCGTATTGGAACAACCTCCCTGTTCACCTTATCTTGCTCCCTTTGACTTCCTTCATTTCAACAAGCTTAAGGTGGTCATCAAGGGGATCAATATTGAAGGCGTTGTGGCCATCAAGCTAGCTGTAAATTCAGAACTGAAGGATACCCAAGAAGAATTCTTCTCGCAGTGCATAGAAGCGTGACAGAGAAGGATGTTATAGTGAATCAAACACGAGGGGGGTTACTTCCAAGGTGAAGTTTATTGTCTAGTATTGAAATAAATTGTTTGTGACACCAGTTCCTTTACTCTTCAAACTGACTCCGTATATATAAACACAAAATTATTCTCTGATGTTATTGCCTATCGTTGCAAGGCGGTTTTGTCCGTTCTGGGTACCCGGCTGATGTGCTCAGTTTCTAGAATCCGTCACTGTGTTTTTAGAATCCGTCACTCTTTTTGATATAATCATACATGTTTTTTTCCTCAAATCTTAAACTAAATATTCTTAAATTTTTCTCGAGGTTTCTTTCTTTCCTATTCCTGATGGATCTCATTCGGTCTTATCTTGCTTGTCCATATTATGTTAGGTTTAAATGCTTGCACGTAGAGCCCTGACAACGACCAGCATTTTCCTTGATGACATTCTCCTTTTCTGCTCTCTGTTAAAGATTTTTCTTTTAAACAATCATTTGATCAAAAAATATTTTTTTTTTAGATTTCAGTGATTAGCTTTCAAATAAAGAATCTACTGTTAAAACAACATTGATGTTAATGCCATGGAAACAAAAGTCGTAATCAATGTAATGAATAAAAATTTGTTTCACTAAATCACTTACACTTGAATAGTGAGTACTATACTTACTGGGAGTTCCCCGTTTATGGCCTTGAGCTAAATCTCAGCTACGCTTAGGACCGTTGACAGTGATTAGCAGATACAAAGGTGAACTCCTAAAAATACGAGCTGTGGTAAGCTTAGATGGGCGAATTGTGTAATAGATAACATCTCCTGTCCTGGGTATGACGATAAACTACATCCGCGTCCAGGGTAAGACAATAAACTACGCCCTACAGCAAGGCCTCTAATCAGGAGGCTTTGAGGAGCATGGAACCACCTCTTAATTGCTAGTGTTCCTAGGTCCACCCTGACCCGGGATTGTAGCAACTGTTAGAGATCTAGCTATGGGCAAATAGTTAACCCCGAAACTGAGATAAAAAGCATTATGAAAGTGTAAAAATAGGTTTTAATACCAGAAATACTTTGTAAAAAAATTATTACCAGAAATAAATTTTTGAAGAAAAAAAAAAACCATTACCAGTAGTAAGTTTTTGAATATAATATTACAAGCTATAAAATTTTGAGGAAAAAATATTATCAGAAAAAGATTTTTGACAAAACAAAAATATTACCAGGGAAAAAAATGTTGTCGGCATTAAATGACCCATTGAGGTTGATATGCCGTAAAACAAAACAAAACAAAAAGATAACATCTCAGGATTCTTAATCGGAGATGGAGTTTCCATTAATATTGGGTTCTTTATATTCGCTCAGGCGCAAATAACTTTGGGAAAATTAGTGATGAACACCTTCTCCCCCAAGTTATGGGTTAATTAGTAAAAGATTATCATGAAAATATTTTTATGACCAAAACTATTAATAAAATTCTAAAAATGTTGTCTGGTTTAAATAATCTGCAAATTGTTGAAAAGTCATAGAAAACGAAGCAATCAATCTAACATTTATGAGCTAGAAAAACGCAGAGATTTCAAATGAGACAATTTTCCATTTCCGTAAATATCTCTGCCAGAATGTTTAAGAAGTAAAGTATAATTTGATGAATAAATCCGAAATAGTCTTTTATCCACTAGTGTTGAGTTAACAGACTTATCTGTTAAGTTGAGATCATCTACACAGCGTGATATCATCCTGGTCAAATCGAATGAATGAGATTCTATCCTGTCGGCAACCAGTCTAATTCTATTAGAAAAAAATTATTTCGTTTGATAAATATTGACCGTTATTAGAGAAACTTCATATTCACAACTATATAATAAATGCAAATGTCAATGTGTCACTAAATCACACTTTTTTAACTTTACTTCTAGAGGCCGTAGCCCACTATATTCCCTTTTGGAATCAGGCCGACTCTGTGAACGAATTAAAAACATTCCGAGCCCGATACGGATCCGGACACGCAATCCAGAAATTTTGAATCCCCAAGTTTTCAAAACTGCGATTCTTTTCAGGGATTGTTTTACGTGATTTTTTGCGAATATATTTTTGGAAGAAAGCAATTTATATAACTTGGAAATAAATTTGGGAATAATCGTAATTAACTGCGCAATCCAGCAAAAGTTACCCGTGAAATAAAAATAATTGTATTTACGGAAAGTAAGGACCTACATACATGAAATGTTCTTTAAATTAACTGGCGGCAGAAGAATTATCATTGAAATTTTAAAAGGTAAGATTAGATATCAACGCTATACTTAAATGCAACAATCAATTTTGTGTCATAGTGTACTTTATTGTTGCTAATCGAATCTGCTCCTCCGTAATGTGATGAAGGCCCAATCATGAACTAGATTAAATGTCGCCCGATAGGGCAGCTTTTAAGCTAGTTAGTTATATAGCACTCACAATCGTACGAGAAATAGAAAGCTTAGCAGGATTTATTATATGAGGAACAAATCTTAAATAGAAGATACGCAGATGATATTGTGTTGTTTACAAACACAGAAAGATAACGAAATATCACCTGTAAGAAGACATATTTTGTTTTGTTTTTTAGCAATAGGGAGAGCTAGGATTTGGAGATATCAAACAAATGCAATCACAGAAATTTAAAATATTTCAACAGATGACGACAAATATGTCTCCGAAACCACAAGGTGAGATGTAATAGTGAAAGATGCTTTCTAAAAGTTAAACAAATTATTCTGAAATAGGAAAATTTCGGTACGAACAAAAAAGACTACTGATCAACTATATAAAAACAATTCCACAATAGGGTAGTCAATGTTGCTCACCCTCTTAAAAAGAAGGGGTCGTATTGAATTTGACTTTAATAAGAAATAACGATGTCAAGATGGACAACGGGATAAAACGTGCGAATTACCACATAAACCCGAACCTGTGTAAGGGAATATCATAACTATTGGAAATATATAAGTATATAATGATACCAATAAAATTATAGTTTTGATATTAAGATTTTAGTTATTTCTTTAAACTATTATCGTTTTTTTTAATAAAATATTATTGATTATATGAATTTAGAATTGTTTTCTTTTTAGCCAATCTTTAAAATTTAGCTAATTGTTGGTGTAACTGATATCCTATTAAACACGCACACACACACTCTATCTATCTATCTATCTATATATATATATATATATATATATATATATATATATATATATATATATATATTTAACACTCGCACAAACAAGAATACACACACATCTAGAACTGCTCAATATTCAGTTTCTAGGTTATGATTAGCCAGAAGCGTTAGTCCAGTCTGTAGATGATGAGTGTTTTCTACTTGTCAATCATTTCCCTCAGATAAAACTTTTCTCGCGATTGTATGTCTATTTTCGTAACAGATGTTCGGGTGAAGTACAATCCTTTGGTACACCAATCGAGACATTCACAGATAGAAGCCGCCCATCATATGCGATCGGTGAGTTCCAATCAGAGACCTTCTTCCCAAGTATAGATGCATTATATTACGGGTTCCCGAGTGGATGCTTTTCCCGATCACTACGATATAAATATTTACGATCATCTGTTCTCTATACCACATAGTGTCATAATATGAACAAATTAAATAAATTTTTTTCTCTTTTATTTATACGTATGTAACGGTAGGTTGCTAGGGAAGTAAGATTTATTCTCCCATTTTAATTTCCACCGTTATTGGCATTATTACATTCGTGGTATAATAAAACCATAGTTCACGGACGGAACGAAAGCTGAATCAGAAAATGATGATAGACATGTTTAGGTCTCAGAGAGGGTTTTATAATGTTACGTCGTACAGAAAATTATATATGTATGTACACTTATACATATGTCCCACTTTGAGACATTATAACATATATGCAACAAAAAATGATGTACAAAAAAGCCAACCATACTTGTAGTATTTTACAAAGGTAAAACTAGTTTTACGGCGGTTTCTCTATGAATCTGGTTAGGTCATATATATATATATATATATATATATATATATATATATATATATATATATATATATATATATATATTCTGAAAGACCTAGCGCTGAAGGCTAGGGCATCCTTCTTCTCTGGGCTCTACATCGCAACAACCCATGGTAGCTCTATCGCCTTACATCATTCACCGGCTGTCACGTGACCCCAGTGTCTACCTCAACGAAAGGGAGTCAGTGGCCGTTTGTATGCGTAAAGGTGTATATATATATATATATATATATATATATATATATATATATAGATAGATAGATAGATAGATAGATAGATAGAAAAAGCTATTGGGATAAAAGGCATAAAATATTCATATTGCATTTTATCAAGAAATTAAGATTGTTTACCAGTATGCATGTATCAGTAATGTTGTGGATATTGAGGATTGGAAAATATTATTCCCCGTTTTCGTGCGCATCGGGTAACAGATGATACACTGTTTTATGCAATTTGAAACTGAAAAGAATTACCATGGAAACCTCCTGGGCTAATGAAATATCTGAGATATGGTGATATGCAAATTTATATGTATGATGTGATGATGGTGATATGCAACAATATATGTATGAGGTGTTCCATCTTATAAGCATATGTTTAAGTCTCCTTGATATATTATTCTAGTTGAAAACTGCAGATTTACACTAAAATCAAGGTTAAGAATTTTGCTGAAACAAAAGGGAAATCTGTGATTATGAATGGAAAGATGACTCAAGGAAAAATAGGCCCTGGCTGTGAACTTCCGGAAACTATGATGAAGCCACCAACAGACGTTTTCTACTACGCGAAGTGATTTAAATACAACAAAAATCGTTCTATAATTGAACTGTTTTAATAGGAACTGAAGAGACAATTTCTACAAGGAAAACCACATAATGTCTAAGAGTTTTGGGTTTACTGCCAAGAAGAATTTAAAGTAATTCCAAATGAGAAAATATGGACATTGTTTCATGAAATCCCAGATGTAATGGTCACAATTCTTCGATCCAAAGAAAGCAATACAAATTAATAACTTTACATCGTACTTTCGGTAATAATACAAATCGCATTTTGCCAAAAATAAATTCTTTCTGACTTAAGAGAATACGTGATAGCGAAATTTTTGCTGATGAACCAGTACATTTGCATATGTTCCATCATCACTTTGGTTAAGATGCAGTTATCGTCCGTCATACATTATTAAAAACAAATACTGTAACTTGTTTTCTGACTATCAGTGACCATAAAAATGTACTGAGAAAAGCATAAGCTAATCACTCTCGATTTAACAGTAAAATTAACAAAAGTAATTAATTTTACAAGGGAGAAAAATCTTTTCACGCAAAAATGTATATATTATTCAATGAAACACAGCGGCATCGAACATGTGTCGAACACACCTGACTTATCTGGTTTGGTGATTTGAGATTCTTGACAAACTTCAAAGAAATGTAATCGATCATGACCAGACACATTGACTTCAATCACCTACTAAACAAATTGACCTGGGTTCTTTCTATCTTTTCTACAAATATTTTCGTGCCGACACTTCTGAGGAGATTTTCTCCCTGGTGCCTTGTTTATAGAAATTTAAGCGGTCTACAATATTGTGAAGTAAGTCACATTGTTGAATTAGTTAGATGCAACCGCCACTCCTTTTCTAACAGATTGATTTTTCGCACATCTCACTCGTGGTACTCTATTCCGATTTCTGGCCTCACTGCGATCTGCAATCTTTAAAACCTCAAAGGAAAAGTCAGTCGCAAAATTTAGTCTCTGAAGATTCGTGTTTTATGGTTTTTTCACTCTTCCTCACTTCTCATTCTGTTTCTCTCTATCTTTAATTCCCTTTGTCCTAGTGACATTATCGCGTGACATAGGGTGAAACGATCATATATATATATATATATATATATATATATATATATATATATATATATATATATATATGAATTCATAGCTATGGAATAATATTTTTTTAAAATGATTATAATTTAGGCTTTACTTATGTATTGAGCACTTTTTAAAAAAATAAAAACAAAAACACTAAAGAAATTTGGATTATTAGCCTAAAGGTTCTTTCCTGTTTTTCTATATTTGGACACACACACACACACACACACACATATATATATATAAACACACATACATATATATATATATACACACCCACATATATTCACACACATATATATATATATACACATGCACACACAAACACACACATATATATATATATATATATATATATATATATATATATATATATACACATATATATACACCGATACACACATATATATACACAGATACACACATACATCCACACACACGCATATATATATATATATATACACTAACACACATCCTCTATTGCCCAACCTGATAGTATGTGAATTACGTTCTATATTTCGTACCGATCACTTCAAGTCAATCGCCGCCTCGATTAATCACTTAAAATCAAAATCCATCTTTCATCAGGTAAAAAGTTATATTTATAATAATAAATGATACATGTCAAATGGTTTGTATCAGGTACTATTATCGTCTACAATAGGTAAACGTCGCTGATTGCTTTTTAGTGAATGTATAGTGAGGGGTAAAACTTTCATCCCTCATTCTACTAATTAAAAAGCCAAAATCATTACTGAGAAATCTTGGAAGGAGGAACTTCTTTTTTTACCAAGACCGTTCACGTTTGTCCAGAATTGCTGATTATTTAAGTTGCGGACAAATTAAAATACGCCGCTTTTGTTCCATTCATCATAATGGATATGAATTCATTAACTGATCCTGTAACCGTATTGTGTTATTCCTCATCCAGTAACCCTTGCCAGGTTAAAACAATAATATATATATATATATATATATATATATATATATATATATCGATTCTTCCGACGGGTTCGACATATGAGGGTCAAGCAGATCAGTTTCCAGGAAACTGACAGCCCGACACCGGCACATGAGATTCGATTATAATGGTGAAGGTTTCGTGCAGGACCATCCACACTTTTTGAAGGGCCGAATACAGAGACCTGGTGCACTACGTGTCAAACAACCCCACCTCAGGTTTTGAATTCAGAGTTGTCCTTCTCCTAGACCAGTTGCCATCCAAGGTTATAGAACCCAGTCTGTCCTGCTATTTAACCCATAGCTGGAGGGAGAAGAGGATTCACACCTTTCCCAAGGGTATATATATATATATATATATATATATATATATATATATATATATTACTTATTATAAAACGCAGGTTGTGTGTGTGTGTGTGTGTGTGTGTGTGTGTGTGTGTGTGTGTGTGTGTGTGTGTGTGTGTAACGTTTATATGTTGGATCGAATTTCCTACATTTTTTAGCCGATTTCAACAAAACTTCACAGGACTACATAAAATTACCTTGTGGTGGTTCTACCGGGTCCGGAAATGGGAAAAACACAGTTGTTTTTTAAGAAAATCATTTTGAAAACACGATTAAGACACATCGTGAGAATGAAAGGGGGACAACTCACACACGAAAATGTAAACAAAAGAGCATAGCATGATGAAAAAGAGGCCGAACTTGACGAAAACAAAATTTTATCGTCTAATGTTCATATTATTATTAAAGAGGAAAGATCAAAGTATTTTGGGGGTATTTTTTACATTTTTTAATCGTTCTTAGCACGTCTGAAATTTTCGTTAAAAATATTGTTTTTTTTTTGGTCAAAAAAAAGGACAGATAATCAATGATTTTTTTCGATTTGATAAAATAGGTAAAGATAATTCCACGTACTTTAGGGCCGTTTTTTCAATTCCCATTGCAATTTGCTACAAGGCAGATCAATAAGGCATTGGTTCTATTTGAAATTAATTCAATATTTAAAAGAAAGTATTAAGAAATAATTTAAAAATGCCGACGTAAGAAATCTGATAGACAAAAAACAACAATATTTCGAAGATGATAATTATTAAGGAAAGAACACAGTACTTGTAATAAATTAATAAACCCAAATAAAGTTAATATTTTTTGTATTAGAAACAACGAGTGGAAAATATATTCAAATCAGAATTCTAATTATGAATCACCACAAGCCAAATATGCAATTTTTTTTACTGTATTCAATAAGTAAAAATCATAAATTGTAAAAGATTACAGAAAAGGCAATCTACATTTTTCAACCGATTTCAACAAAACTTCACTTTTTTTTGGTAGGATAGCAAGGTGAACAAGGCGGGAAAAGTTGTTTTTTTTTTCAAAACAAGTGTAATTATTTTATTAAATGGAAAAAACAAGTAGATTATCTCGTGGTATGAGATCAGGGAAAATGTTCCGCGCCAAAATAGGATAGCAAGGTGAACAAGGCGGGAAAAGTTTTTTTTTTTTTAAGTTCTGGAAAAAGGAACTCGTTAACACGAGGTGTAGATGTGCACAGATAAAAAAAGTACTTACTGTGGATTTGGGTATTGTAAATGTGTGTAGTGTTTTGTGTTGTTTTTTTTTTATACCCTTTTTTGTTCAGGTTCACGGTAGTGAGAAAGTTCAGTCATCTCAGATTTTGGGATCAGGCATTGAATTTGCTGCTAAAAATTATTTACGACGAGGCAAAAAGGCCGAAGACTTATTTGTTGTTGGTTGCATCGTCTTGAAGAAATTTTTTTGCGACGAGCCAAAAGGGATGAAGAATTATTTGTTGTCAGTAAGATATCCCTGTCTGTATTTAAGGTTGACTGACGAGGGATAAATGAGTCAACTTCATAGATCGAAATTTTTAGCCCGACTGAACTCAAACGATTAGTTTGTCCGTGACGTCAGAGAAAAACGCGGGAAAAACGGTAATTTAAATTTGTTAGATATCAACAGGAGCTGATAAAACTACAATAACTTACTTATTTAAAACTAAAGGAAAAGGTTTACTACTATATTTAGCTTAACGAGAAAGGAAGGGGTGTAATCAGTGGACCCGCGCGCACACACGCAAGTGTGGAAGGAAGGGAGGAAAACTCGCGCGCTCGTAAAACGTACATGGAATTACTGTATTATTTCCATAACTCATAACGATTGTAAACAATGTTTTTGTTTGAATTTGGGTTTGACCAATTCGTAAAAAAAAAAAAAAAATAATTAAGACATGCGTGTCCGTCAACCTTAAACAATAATCTTTGTCAATTTTATTTTTCAGTCTTTATGATCGTCCATACTTGATCTATCTCTTACTGTTACATCCCCGGGCAACGCCGGGCTCTACTGTTAGTATATATATATATATATATATATATATATATATATATATATATATATATATATATATATATTGTACTACTTTAAAAAATTGGCAAAAAGGACAATCAGAAATAGAAAGGTGAACTTTTGAGGACACGTATTAAGGAAAGCTGTTTTCGAGAATTTCACATTCAAAAGTTTTATTGAAAACAAGTGAGGCTGACGCACCTAGTAGCATACATAGAGAGTGTGTGGAAATAGATGGCTGTACAGAAGCTTACATAGAAAATCAGTGAACTTCTATCACTGAGAACAATAATGTATATGAAGTTCTGACAAGTCATGATGGTACGTGTCCTCAAAAGACACGGTGGATAAAAAAAAAGATTAAAATACTACACATTATCGAATAATGAAACTTTGGTTACGTACAATCTGTTAAATATCTAGAAAAAGAACATTACTTGACCTGTATTCGTTGGGTACTGGTAGTTTTCCAACCTTACAATTAGCAGGCATATAATGCCTTTGCAAAATGAAGAAATAAGGAATTACTGCAAATGCATAATTCTCTTGAACAATTTCTAATAATGATAATTGGTTCATAAGCATTTTGTGTTTCACTGCATATAAGTAATGCTCAACGTTTCACTCAGTCGCATAAAACCACATTGCTTCCGCTAAAATCAGCATTCGTGTTTTGTTGTGGGGATTAATCATTGTCAGTCCTCATAATTTGGCGTGGATCATTTCGTATATCACTTGTTTATCATAACCCGTTTGCTATATTTAACAGTTGGCTGTTTAGGATGATATCAGTATATATATAATATATTGTATCATTAATTTGTTTCCCTTTATTCTACACCCGCAATGATACTAGGAATTCATTTTTCCGTAATAAAGAATATTTTTTGTTTAGTAGATTTCTATCCTATTTCGGTTGAATCTTTTTTTTTTGTTTTAATTTCCTTAGAAAATGTTCAATCCTCAGACATTTGTTGACGCCATTGATTGGATTGGAGTTGTATTTTTCCGCGTATAATTTATGTATAGCGTTAAAAATTGACATATGTAAATATTTATGCAGGAAGGGAAGATGTAAGCATGAAAAAATAATTGTTGGCCGGTTTTCTAGCGTTCTTATGAATTAAAAACTCTATCATGTTCAAATATATAATAATATACGTACGGATTAAAAAGAACAAGTATACAAACATTAGTAACGTAAGACAACTATTCAGTAGATGCAGATTGCATTAAGACCAAGCAGCCATTCCTCTTTTTACACAGGGAATGCTGTCTAGAATTAATAAAAGTTTGTAACGGTATTTTATACTGATATTTGGGGAGCGATTTCCATGAAATCCAGAAAATGTTCTCCCAATACGTCGCGACACATTGACGATTATTTATTTACTTTATTTACATCGCTGTTTTCATTGCTGTTGCCCTGATCTTCATTGCAATTTTCAGACGGTTGGATGGTTGTACGCTCCAAACTCCTTCAGGTGAATGGAATTTCGAACTTAACTCATTATTTCGTCTACGGGGGTAGATTGTTATAGTTGTATGTGCCATGCCTCTTCGGGATATCTCACTTATCATTCGTTAACTCAACTCTCCAATTTTATGTTCAGCACTGCAGTAGTTAGATATTGAACACATAACACATCGAGTCAATTCACCGGATCCAACCAACGCCTTTATCCACTAGGATATCTGTCCCCAAGGCCTGTGAGATTTTGATCAGGCAAGACGAATATTCTCCACAGCTGTCAGATAATTTCTGCGACCACATCACCCTTTACATCTGGTTACCTAAATCTCCAGACTGCAAAACACTTGATTATTATATGTGGATCGCAGATGAACGAGCGACGAGAATAACTCCTTATAACATCAAAGATGAAATGAAGGCAATGATTATGGCAGCATTCAGCAGCTTAAACAAGGATATCCCCCGGAAGAAGAGATGAAGAAGATTCCAAAGTCGTCTGGAGGTCGTGGTTAAAGTCAGTGGTGATTTTATCAAATAGATTTACCCCTACGTATTTCAAAATATGTTTATGCAATTTTAGTATACACACAAACACATACATATATATATATGCGTGTGTGTGTGTGTGTGTGTGTGTGTGTTAAAATAAGATATCAGTGTTATTTTCATTTTTGCGGCATTTAGACGACAATATATCCATCGCACCTTGTATAATTGTCAATGTATTACTATCTTTTGTTTTCTTGTTATGTTTGATCGATACATTTTTTCAACGTCGATCGAGTTTTTGATAAGAGAGGAGCGAAAACAGTTAAATCCAAATTTGTTTCTCGTTTTTTCATGATTTCTCGATTCTTCTCCCTCTGCTTAACTTAATATTCTGAATATGTCCGTTTTTTTTTCACGTCTTACTTAAATTCTGTACTTCTAATCAAATCTTATAAATTAATTCATTCAGACTATTTTCCAAATCTTTGTAATCTTGATAACACGTATTCGCCGCCTATAGCAACCTCTCTTCCGAAAAAGAAAAACGTAAGCCATATATTACATAGAACAGAAGGTTGCCAAAGACCGGACTAAATGTATGAATTAGTGTATAAAGTGATGCAGTAGCTTTTTTTTTTTATATAAGTGTGGCATTTTAAGAATGCGTTTATATAAGTAAATACTAATGTTAATTTAATGCGCGGAATCTTATGATATTGAATACGTGTGTGGCTTTGTGCCAGGCTACGTTAAGCTGATCGATAATAAGTACATTTAAAGAAGCCCAATAATCTAAACAGTGGGAATTTTATCCCCAAAAGGAAGGGATTCAAAAAAAATCCAAGAAAAAAGACTAAACACGTGACAACATGTACGATGAATCAATTATATTTAAACAGAAGTACAAGAAGATTGGCAAATCAGTTACGATTTGCGGGCTCAGACTTATCTTGGTTTATCTTGAAATGTGAGACCACTTAACTGGATTGGTTTCCATGTATGAATAACGGACGGCGCAGAATTAGTTCCATGTTGACTGGGCGAATTAAATTAGATTGTCTTTCAGTCGCCAACGGAGGCACAATTGTTTGAAAGGGCCCAAATATCGTACACTTCGCTCAAACTGATTGGTTTACGTCGCAGTGTCTAAACTAATCATAATGCTCGTTTTATAACGGTTTGTTAGTATGTATTTTTTGCTGATAAAACAACATAAAATTTGCTTTAAAGAAAATAAGAAATCTATATCGGATAAATTCAATATCTATGGATTGAAACTTTACACAGGTGTTTCCTATCGCTTTTGGACCGACATAGTTGTTTGGCTAAATTTGTAACAAATACTCATCGTGCGTTTAAACTTAAAATACAAAATCGCATCTGTCTATATTTCGGAGGTAAGGTCTTGTAATTATTTACATTGTTCGGATTGTTGTACTCATTTTTATTGCCATATTCACGACGTTCGGACTTCTTCAGGTGATTGGAATTTCGAACTGAGCCGTTTATTTCATCTACTCCGTCCGAAGCCTCGTGAATATAACTATAAAGATTAAGACAACAGTCCGAACAACGAAAATAATATCAATAATGCATATTACAAAAGAGAAAAAATTAAAAAAAAACCTTCATCAATTCTTTTTTCTATTTGCTGCGTCTATTCAGGATATGGTCTATCATGGCACACTATAATTTTCCATGCTTTGTAGATCTTAATAATCTTTGTCTTTTTTCTACTGTTCCTTATCTTTATTCTACTAATCATACACACAAGCTCGTTAGACAGGAGTTATGCGCAGATTTCCTGTTCATTTGGCCTTAATATATCTTGTGAGCGTCACATTTTCTAAGCGTTCTTTACTTATTATTTCCCCTCGAGGTTTAACCAGGAAAGAAGTCTTAGGAAGTTAAATCAAAACATTAGATTTATGTGAAGGTTCAGAACGCTCTCATCGTTCAAGCCTGAAAATCCATGTATGTCTTTTTGCCTCTCTGCTACGTAATCGGCCAAAATTATCCTGTTCTTCCCGTTGTTCGCATTCGCAGCAATTCTTTTACTTCGATGGTCACAATTAATTTGCAACATAATAACATATGATAAACTTTCTTCTCTATTGTATGTTTCACTTTACGCCGCCGTCTGATTGTTAAATTATCTAACACTTTATTCACCAAATTTTAATTCTCTAAGTCGTTAATACCAAGCATTCAATGCTATGTAAGTCAGTATATACCGTCTAAGAATTCATTTCTAGGACACTAGATATTATAGATATTCAATTATACTGACATGCCTTTCTCTTTTTAAATAAAACGTATACTGAAAAATATTATCTTGTTGATGATTTTATTTATTGATTCCTGAATAGATAGTTTTTGTGTTATCATTGAATATAGTTTTTCGATATTTTGTTGAGAACATTTTAATTAATTAATGGTAATTTTAATTTTCTGGCGTTAGTCTTATATTTCATGTTCTCATATTTTTTCAACCCAGACCTCAAGTGAAATTATTATATGCAATACATCGCTATAGATACTGGAAAATTGTTCTGTTCTCTGTAACGATCCAGTAAATACCTGATTTTTGAGCCTACCCTCTACCTTTATAACAACCAGATCAAACCGAAAATACTGTTGCTATATTAGAATCCAAAGGTGTATCCGCACGCTTGTGGATGAGAAATGATTTTCCGCCCCAAACCTCCTCACACAGACGAAACGTAGCAAGCACCACACTGCTCAATCACCATTTACATGAAAAGTGCACAGACGAACAATATTTATTGGTTCAATCAGTTTTAACCTTCACAACTAAGACCCTATATCTTATTCATACTGTAGCTATCCTGCTTATTCCCTTCGTATTCCACTGATGAGTTTAAGTCCCACTCGTTGTGATTCTTCCCGCGAATCCACTACTCTGTTTAACTGACGCTGTAGACTGGTCATACCTAGGGTTGACCGTTACCTTCTCCACATAAACTGTGCCTCTTAGTCTGTAACACTTGACCTGCAGTGACTCCCGAGCCTTATAATGGTTAGCTCTCACTGTAAAAGCAATGTTGCTATTGGTATCTTATGACGTTATATTTAGTATGCCAGATTTGTAGGTCGTTACGTATGTAAGTAATTCACACATCAACAGACATTCTAATGATTTGGCACGATGAAACAAAGATAGACTTAAGAAATAGAGATACAATGACAGTTTCAATCAATAATTTTTTTTTATCATTCTAGCATAAACCTTCGTTGCAATGATGTCTTCGTGAACGCTTCCATGAACATGACAATCTTAATCGCTTCAAGTCAAATATAAATCGTTATCTATCCTCTATATCCTCATAATTGTCACTCTCTATTTTCTACACTTATAAGTATATCACACGCCTCATAAAATAAATCTTTACGTATCTTCTGATTGAATGAAAATTACTACATATAAAAAATAAATTGTTTTCCCGTTTCCTCTACTGAATCACTTATTTGATAATCTTCAATGACATTCGAATGAAAATTTTAATAACTCGTCTACCTGAAAGTGTCTTTCTCAATGACCCAAGTCGAGATCTTCCAATTGCTTCCCATTTCTTATTTATTTTATTCCTCGTCATTTCCCGCCATTAAACTTATAACTTATACATATAACTAAAATTATTCCACTTATATCTGTAACTATAATTCATCTTACGTGGTGTAATGGTCAGCATGCGTTTTCACTAGATCTGTTGCGACCGGGAAGCGAGTTCTATCCTCTATCAGTTCTTTTTACTTTCGGGCTTTTTCCACATTTGAGATTCGGTTAGCAATTTAAAATATTTAAAATTCCTAATACTCCGTAAAATTAACCCTGTTATATTTTAAATACCTTTCGTAGCAACTAAACTTCGGTTAGAGAAAGTGGGTACTATATATATTTTTTTTTGTCTTTTGTCATTCTCGTTGGCTTTATCACATATCCAGTAATTTAATTTCTTCTTTTCTGATCGCTTCCTTAATGATCATGGCGTTGGTGACTAAGTTGAGCTATTCTTGCCTGGAAGAACCGATGGCGTTGAATGCATAGTAAGATTGGTGGTCGATTTGGTTGCATTTTCTTCCTTGTCATTTGATTTCTTCCTTTTCTCTTCTAGTGGCTTCGAAGGTTTTGATTCCGATGGGGATGGAACATCGTTAGTTAGTCTTGTACATATGTGTCAAACGATTCAGGGTCAAACTCATTAACGTTCAATGTTACTTTGAGTTGGTCCTAGTACCTTCGAAGAGGGCAGCAACGTGGTCTTCTACTTGAAATGAGCTCACTGAATAAGAGTTCGGGCGGAACCCTTGACTCTTCCATTCTTGCTACATGTCCTGACCATCGAAGATGGTGTTTAAGGATCAGCGATTCGATGATTTGACAGTTGACTATTTAAAGGATTTTGATGTTGGTCATATAGTAATTCCACTTGTATAAGTGTTACTTAAAACAAAAATGTGAGCAGACTGAGAAATAATTATTTGAAATACATTTTTGCATTTTTAATGTAATATTCCTTTTGCATTAAGGCGATCATGTCTTTCAATTTATTCGTATATTTCCCCAACTGTGTATTACCATGAAATATGGCAACGATATTTAAAGAGAATTTCTGTTGTTTACTCCACAATTTGGAATTGAAATTTTCTCTTTTCTTCGATTGGTTGATACTGAGTCCTCTATACACCTGTTAGTTAACCCATAGCCGGGAGAAAGGAGATTTATTCAACGTATTGCCTAGGGTATTTGTGTGAAGGTGAAGGTAAGAGTATGGAATTGGTTAACCGCTTGTTTCAATCCCATCAAAGACATATTGAGGACAGGAAAATGTGCCTAGCAAAAAAAATCAGAAACGTAAAGACTATTATATATATATATATATATATATATATATATATATATATATATATATATAGACAATATAGAATAAATTATAGAACACGATATAGTATGTGAAATATGTTAAAGCTGACGCACAAAAGATCGCTCGATTGCTTCATTAAACAGAGCAAATTTTCCTTACAATTGCGATTAAGATACCTTTAGTTCTAAAGGTATCTTAGACTAAAAATATCTTAATTCCAATTATAAAGTGTGTCTATCTATGTATCTATCTATCTATCTATATATATATATATATATATATATATATATATATATATATATATATATATATATATACATATATATATATATATATATGTGTGTGTGTGTGTGTGTGTGTAAACATTAATGGTTGATTATATTAAGGCATAGAAGCCATTCCTCCGGGTTAAGGAGGTTTGATATAAATATTACAACGATATATAGAAGGAATTCAGAACGAGGCTTCCTCCTGAAGGAAAACATGCTTGCTTATAAGATCCTACATAAATAATCAGGCATCATTAATAAATGTTTAACCAGAAAAAAGATTAACTGTTTTTTTTTCTTTTTATGGGTGAGGTCTGTTAATTGCTGCAAAGTGTAAGGAATAAATAAACTCATTCATATAAAAAGCAGAATTCTATGTAGGTATTTTAGATATATAAGCATCAATAGCCCATTATATTACATTCTACTTAAAACAACACATTAAAGACTGATTATATTTTCTATTTTTTATTGTGTGTGTTTTGTCCATTCAGGGCCTAGGCTATCATGGTCCTCGACATCCTCCTGTCCTTTGTAGCACTTAATAACTTTTTGTGTTTTTGTTATTTCTCCAAATCCCTCATCTGCAAACTATTTACTCATAATCATCATGTATGTTACATGTTGCTTTCATCCGTTCAGCTTTAACTTAATCTGTTCCGTGAGTATCAGATTTTCCAAGCCCCCCCGCATCCCTATTTCGTTTCTCAGAAACTTCAACTGTCTCTTCCTTGTGTTATGTATAGTTTATGTTTCCATTGTCTCCACAGCCCCGAATTCTCAAATAAGTATCAGCTTGTATATATTACATGTGCTATATTACATTCATATGCTTTTGTCAGTCATAAATTTGAACATTGATATACTGTAATTTTACCTCACATTGTACAATATAATCCGTAAGCAAAAGAAAATTAAATATTTTTTAAAAATTTATTCATGCTAAAAATACATGAAATGACATTTTTTTTATTTTTAAATTAACACTGAATTGAAATCTGTAACATAGTAATGTAAAAATGGTAAAAAATATTGTTGGTCAGGGTAAAATCGAGAAAATTTAAATGGCTGCAGCAATTTCAACTACTGTTAGATATTGTGACATCGAGCAGAACAAGATCTGAAAGAACATCTCGGAAATGGAAAGACATGTTAGTATTTCTTCTGTGACTAATATCAAAGCAAAGATCAGGTGAAGGGCATCTCTCGTTTTCCTTCCTGCAACGCGAAGCAGGATATGAAGAACCTTTGAAGAAGAAAAAAAAAACAAAAAACAAAAAAAAAAAAACATTACGTCGAAATAATGGGAAGCGACCCCGGAAGTGATGTCAAAGATATTTAACGAGATTTTTTTTTTCCACGAGAAGAAATGTTAATTTCTACTATTGTCTAAAAGTACTTTCATCACACAGACGAATAATCACTCAGTAAAAATTGAAGTAAGAACATTGCCTGTCGCATTTTTTACCTGAAAGAACAAATGAAATGTGTGCAGTCATTTTTACTTAGCCGCATATGTAACAATTCTAGTGAAGATGGCAATGTGTGTCTACGTGCGTGGATCTATTTGTGTAAATCGGTACGTATTAAATAACACTTACTATCTTTATTATTCTTTCCCACGGACACACACATATTTTTTCCTGACCCTCTGTTTCTCTCTTTCTCAAAAACGGATGTTTGAGTGTTGGATGTTTCTACATGTCTTTTACAGACTTGGTCTACTGGTGATTCTGTGGAGCTGTGCGATTATAGACTGTGTGACTTTCGCGATGTTTGTGTGTGTCACATAAAGGAATAGAAATCATTGTTAAGATAAGCGTAAGAGGCAAGACAAGAATTAAGAATGCTGCTAAAAGAAACACGAGAAAGTGTATAAGAAAAGTGAATTGTCTGCTTCGAAAACAGCTGAAGAACAAGGCATTGCAAATATAAACTGTGAGCAAAGACACGGAATATTAATATTATTGGCTAAAGTTTTGAATGCAAGCAAACTATCAGATTTAAATAAATATAACAAAGAGTAACAAAGAATGTGCTGAATAGAGAGCTACCTGACTGGATAGGACGATTTGGATATATGATTAATTTTATTTATGGAAAGTGCCAACTCATATTACTTAGAAATCAACAGTTAGAAGAGGATTAACATTTTGGTTTAAAAAAAACCCCAAATGACACATAAATCTCATGGTGTATTTCAAGATCCACAGTTAGCTTTCCAAATGTAAAAAGTACAGTAAGATACGACAAATGCTTTTACAACCAAAGAATTATACTGCATTTTTATGTAATATCTAGCCATCTAGAGGACAATGAATTTTGAACAGATGAAGTAGAATTGTGAGATAAAAGAGAAGTGGTTTTACAGAAGGATGCTGAAGAAACTTGACGCGGAGCCGGTGAGCAGTGAAGAAAAATAGAAATGAAAATGACACTTTGGATAGGATCATTTGAGACAATAATGAGTACAGACGGCTTGGAGAATTTGACACTCACAAGGTATATTGAAAGCAAAAAGGATAGAGGTGAAACATCGATTAATCTGATTAACAAACTTTTATAAAAACGTTGGCAGAATAGGGGCTGTGAGCGATAGCAAAATAAAACAAGAATTACTTGGAGCTATAAAAGAAGGGAATTTAACAGATCCATAATTGCCCATACACTGAAGAGGCACGATAAGTGAAAGAAAATAGTAGGCTGTAAGAAATTAACATAGGTATTTCAATGATAGATAAACGATGAGGATTATTCTCAGATTCTTTGAAAATTTCGCAGTTGTACTTGTTACAAAAAAGAAAATTGATGATGACGAGTATATTTATACCAGAAAATCCAGCATGAAAACGGTTCTCTTTTCTAAAAATCAGTTACTTATAGCCCATGCGTAACACACACTTCAGCGATCAAGTATCTTTCGATAGATGACTGAGGAGGCAGATTTTTCCCGCAGTAGATTGCCATTTCTTTCTGTGGTAGACAAGTCGCCATCCAAGGCTATAGAACCCGATCTGTTCTGCTATTTACCCATAGCAGTGGTATATAGAAAAAGAGGATTCATACCTTTTCCAAGTGTATTAGCACTAAGGGAATGTAATGGATTCAGCTGGAATTCGATCACAGCTCTCCGATTCCTCAGTCCGAGCCTCTATCCATTGCTCCAGCGTGCCTCCGATCCTAAAACAAGGTTTTCAAAAAAAGTAACGTCTAGTAGTTTATTTTTAATATTAATCCAGTATGTGAATGTGTTTTCCATTATTAATCCATATCCGACTGAAATCAATTTAAACTGACGTCTTCTTTCAAATGTTGTAAACATTATTCGCATTATATATTTTAAACGTTTCACCCCAAGAAAGGTGATAATGCCACTAAGCCGCAATGGAATTCCTGGAAGTAAAATAGCATGAGATGACTTTAATGTGGTGATGTGAGGAAAAGGACAATAAATGAACAGGATTTAAGAAGACAGAAAAAGACGATTGACATTGCATTTAAAGTTTTGAAAACTGTAGTTGAAAAGGAAGCTAGAAATGGGAAGTAATTCCGACAGGAGAGAAGTAAAAAAAAAAAACAAAAAAAAAAACATTGATGATGATGATGGTGATGATGATGTGAAAGGAATTCGCAATGGCCGAAGCTAGAATTCACTTCACAGGGTCGTTTTACCGTCATAATAACTGCTACGCCTCTCTTCTTTCTTGAAAGTTAAAAAAAGGCTTTAAAAATTCAGAAAGGTTTCTTCTGCCATCTGCCTTCAGGACGTGGGCTATAAAATCTCTTGACAATCTCCCGTCTTTTGTAGAGCTTAGTAATCTTTATCTGCTATCTCTCTTCATCCCTGTTCTGTCAACTATTTACGCAAACTCTTTAGCTAGATTATGTCCTACTGCCCTTTATCAGTTTTACATTTTCTATTTCCTCTCAATGTTAAACACATCCCTTATTATGTGCCTAAGAAATTCTGAATATTTTTTGTGATTGCATGTATCCGTGCCTTATTTGTTCCCATTTCTCCTCTACCTACTTCGTTGATCACATGTTCAATTCAAGATATTCGCATCAGACTTCTGTAGAGCCACAGGATTGAAATATCAGGACTCTTCTTCATTTTTGTCAGTTGAGAGATTATCCAGCATTCATTACCATATAGCAAGATCACTATTACATAATACTTCAGCATTCTTCTTTTTCTTTCTAAAGAAATATTCCTGTTTTTAATATTTTACTTAACATCATTTGCTATTTCAACATGGCTTCTGATTTTGTTTTAAAAAACATTTTCGAGATATTTAAACACTTTTACTTGCTGGATGATGGTGTCTACAGTTCGTAGGCGCCGTCTGTAGAGATGTTGTCGTAGATCTTAGCATGATGTTAGGTTTACGGTTAGTTGGTTTTCTCCATATGTGGTAATTTTGATCGAGATTACTGATAATGATTGACCGACCTACTGTCGATGATAATGGTGAAATCGAAAGATAACTTAATTATAATCCAACCCACATCGCATGGAATATTTTATGTATATCCCACATATCCTACACGGGTGCTGAATAAGAGAAATGTTTGTGTGCTTCATGGTTTCACAGAAAAAATATCACTGATTTCACTGACAAGATTATAAAAGGGATTGTTTACAAGTGTTGCGATTTTTTTTTTTTTTTACTGATAGATTCATTCATTTTCTACGGCTTATCAACGTATTGCTGATTATCAAAAGACAGAAAATATTTTTACATTGTAAGCAATTGAAGGGAGGCGATGATAATGTTTTATTGGTAAAAGTCTTACAAATTAATCAATAGTTTTGTGGAGGAGAGGTGGATTCATAGCCGGAGGTGGATTAACACCCATGATATTTGCGCATAAGTAAATATAACAAGCCTAATTAAAACTGACACCCGGCACTCCGATTAAAAATTGCGAACCATTATTAATTACACTACCCGCATATCCAAGCTTACAGTACCTGATATTCCGAAGCGGGCTCGAAGTTGCTTAACTTCAGTGATCGTACGGGAACCGGTGTTTCAATGTGATATGGCCGTAAGCCTGCGCAAAATATCATTCAACATCGAACGTACACACCTATCCAATCACCTTCGGATCACCGCTATTTCAAATCCTACTACATTTTCTTAATGGGAACATCTACCATTATCCGGAAGCCGGCATACAAGAAATACATCTACCAGCTTATCACTGAGAATGCTTGAATTTTCCGAAAAGATGGAGTAATGAAACTGCCAGAAAAATGGCGAAAAGTATCGTAACAAGAAAGAAACTGGCCCATATGTGATTGAATGTGTCCATGTACATATATCTATATATTTCCTACGAAATTCAATGATGAAATTACGAAATTGGCGTATCTATTTAACGTGGAATTTGGGTGTTAGACTTATGCTAATATTGTGTTAAAATATTTCAAATTAATCATTTTATTTCGAACTTTCTGAGATTGAATTTTTTTAGTACAACACGATAAGAATATTCTTCAGAATTCACTGCTATTCAGGAGGCAGTCTAAATGTGTCTTCACATAGAAACGGAGTTAAGATGATTTCAACGCTATTCAGGAGGCTGACTAAATGTGCCTTCACATAGACACGGAGTTAAGATGATTTCACCGCTACTCAGGAGGCTGAAAATATGTGTCTTCACATAGACACGGATTTAAGATGATTTTCTTAAATTTGCAATATATAATATTGAGTCAATGTGAATAATTTTCAACAATAAATTATATGCTATAGTTAGTGTCGAAAATATTAAGTAAATATATGACAACCTACTGCAGGAAATATCTACCCCGTCAGTGATGTATTGTAAGATATATGATTTAAGTGTGTATCACGCATGGCACATAAAAACAGAAATATAACCTAATTTAATTTGTGAGTAAAATTTTAATTTAAGAGTTTAATTTGATAGTTAAGTTATATACTATTATTATAAACTGACAACTTCCGTTAAATATAGTAAATCAAAAAAGTTCCTGGCCATTGGTCTCGTAAATGATCTCCAATTTCTGGTTGACTAGGGCAGGAAATGACTTGAAAATATTAATGTCTCCAAAATTAAACGTCACTAATTTACCCACAATAGAGAACTCCTTTTCTTTCATCATAATAGCTGATATCCAACTCCACGAAAAACCCTCACTGCACCTGTTTGGTCTCACGCTTTCCACTACATTGAATCAATAACTTCCTCTACCACAAGGAAAGTTGATTCTCTGTGTCGTGTCAGAAATTTTTTCTCGCATATGTCCATCGTTCAAATCTACCATTCGTCCTTGCATTAAATACTGTTCCCATATATGAACTGATGCCGCTGCTGTTCATCTCGAGGTCCTCGACAAAATCCACAGACGGATATGCAATGTGATCGGTCCTGTCCAGGCATCTAGTCTACAATCGCTTTCTCAAGAACGTACCATAGCTTCCCTCTGTCTTTTCTTCTAGTATTTTCATGGCAACTGTTCTGACGAGCTCCTTTACTGGTTCCCAAACTGCCTGAATTTAAGCGTGCTAAAATGTTAGGATCTCGATTTAACACTTTCGCTATCGAAATGGTTAAATGTAGCCTTCTTTTCTACTCCAACAGCTTCTCATCTCGACATTCCCGTCATCATCTAAGGCCTTCATCTTGATCCGCGTCCTTCTCTTTATCTTTTCCCCAAACACCCCTCTTTACTCTTGCTCTCACTCTCTGCACCCTTTACGGGCTAGTAGCACTCCCTTCTTCCTAGAGGTGAAATGCTTATATATATATATATATATATATATATATATATATATATATATATATACACACATACGGATGACCAGATTCTAATTTTATTAGTTCATGTTATTTCTTTACATCTATTCTTTTTGATTTGGAACTGCCGAACCTCTGGCTGCAAATCAGTCACACTATGTTACTAAGTTTTATATTGATCTAAGAATTTGCATAGACGAATAACGTTTGTTATCACATTGATAGAAATCGCAATGTCTTGTGCATTAGTGAAAAAAGAACAGAAGAATATTTCAAGAAGTAATTTTGGAAAATAAAAGAATACATTTTATATGTTTTGTTTCTTGTTGGCATTTCTTTTTATTTGTTTTTTTCAGTAAAACGTCTTGACGTCTTTTCCTGTAAGAGGGAATATTATTATATTGCTTTTGCCGTAGTGGAAACTATTGCATTAATAACGAAATGGAGAAATAATAATAATAATAATAAAGACAGCATGTTGTGTTAGATTAAAGCAGACAATTTAGAATCTCGCCCCCCACCCCACAAAAGTGCTGAAAAATGTAAATGAGACGAATGTTGAGAAATGATTTTCGGATATGTGTTTTTCGTTGTCGTCTTCCCATAGCCTGTTCACCTACGATTCAATATTTCCATCCGTTTTGTTCGTCTGTCGAACAACGTGAGTGTGAAAAAAATGTCATGTGTGCCGAAATCATTCTATATTTTCTGAAGTTGATTTCTCTCAAGGAATTATCGCCACTGGCGATGTAGCTAAGCGAGAATAAGAAAAATGGGACACAATGGAGTGATTTTCTAATAAGGCGCAGTCTATTCGTACATCAATGTATGCAGAAATATTTACTGAATAGAAATTCACTCAGAAATGTGAAAATATATGCATATCAACCGAGATATGTCGAAGTAAACAATGTTAATTTCCCGGCGAGTGTAATTCCCGTTAGATATGCTCGTAAAAGGTAAAAGCCGAACACATATTATATATTCATGACTGCTTATCACATTCGCGTGAAAGTGCAAACAACTAAATAGATGTCATTAAAACCTATTTTCACTTTCTTTCTCTCATATTACGCACACACATATATATATATATATAATTAATGCATTATATATATATATATATATATATATATATATATATATATATATATATATATATATATATATATTCTTTTGGCTGATAAATTATATAAAAACTATCGAATTGTTCTTTTATCCGAGAGCTTTCGGCTATGCATTTAGTCATTTTCAACGTTGAAATATATTAAGAGTTAAAAAGAAATAGATTGTTGTATGTATGTATTTATATGATGATTTCATTTTAAAAGCGCTTGTATATATATATATATATATATATATATATATATATATATATATATATATATATATATATTGTGCATTGGGGCAACAATACTTCTTTTATACAAACTTGGTTAAGGACAAATAACAATGTACAGCGATGAAGCTTAAAGATTTTTTTTATTTAATTTTTCTTGTGTTCATGTAATTCTTTTCATTTTTAGAAAAAAAAGTGTATAAAAATTGTCCAAATGTTTTATATATGTGATGGTTTTCGCATATACTTGTAGCGATTATCTAGTGTGTTTGTATATGCATTTGTGCTTTGTAAGTAAGTAAAATATAATGTGTATCCTTTTGTATACACACATTTATACACTGCATATATATATATATATATATATATATATTTTTTGTGTACATATATATAAATGTATGTACATATATATGTTTATTTATATATGTGTATCTCACTCACTCTCTGTATATATATATATATATATATATATATATATATATATATATATATAGAGAGAGAGAGAGAGAGAGATAGATAGATAGATAGATAGATAGATATGTTGTTTGTGCCTAAATTTGAAAAAAATTATCTTGGTTAGTTTTCTTTGTTTTCATCTTTTAATGCTTAATGCTTCCGGTATTTTTGTCGTCGTTTTTTACGGATCATATAATATAGTGTTTCTGCCTTGCTGCTGAGGTTTCGGTAAGGACAGAGATATGCGACTATATGATTATATATAATACGATTTTATATCATGTGTGCGCGCATTAGAATATATGTAATATATGAATGCCGCTACGTCTACTTTGTTTAAACAAAGTTTTTCATCTCCGAAGTCTATTTTGTAGGCAAAAATATCATACACATTTTGTAGAACTCTAAAATGAAATAAATGTCTTTATCAATGTTATTTTCTGTATTTTTCTCCGCACGAGCATTAGGTAGATATGTTGCAATGGTTTTTACAACTTTTTTGTATAGTGTTTAATCCAAGCAAGATAAAAAGAATTAAGAGAAAGCAGGGGTTTGCAGAAAGTGAACGAATATGAGAGGACTATAAAAGTACAGGGTTCAAGGTGACAGAATATTGCGAATTATATTGCATTTAAATTTTCGAATATTGTTGTTGAATGGACAGCAAGAAGCTGAAATCGATTTCCACAAGCGAGAAATGCCAATGAAGAAACTCTCAGCATATAACTTAGGTTTATTTTATATATCATTATCGCACTCAGATTCTTTCATTCTTGTTTCGTTTATATCATTTATGTTCCTTTACATTTACCTGTATTATCCATTTAAATACTTACTGCTGGAAGTCTTTAAGTGACGTGATCTTTTTCGTTATTTAATAAAACTTTGTTGTTCATGATTGTGTAAGGCATTCAGTAGCGTTTTATTAAGAAACAAAATCTATCTCGTAAATGATCTTCTCCAGAAGAATAAGATTCTTAAGACGACTATCTGTTATCGATCTTTCGAGTACTGATGAGAGTTTCCTTTCTAAACATTGGTCTAATGTGTATAGAATGTCAACACCTTGCTTATATCATTTATATTCCTTTACATTTACCTGTATTATCCATTTAAATATTTACTGCTGGAAGTCTTTAAGTGACGTGATTTCTTCTAGATGCCATTTATTTTATTTTCAAATAGTAAACACAAGTAAAGAAGAATGTTCAGAAAGAAAAAAAAATAATATTTCAGTTCATAAACTGATATATGAAGAATTTGTAGTTAATTTCAAAATATAAAGTTTTTTTGTTTTTGTTTTTCAATTCCAAGCATTTAGAACATACAGGCCTGTAGTTTGATCCTTACTGGGTGTCACATACTTTCAGCCTTGTGCCACATTTAAGCTACACATGGAAGATCACTATATAACCGTTTTCTGCGATCACAAATCAAAAATGTATTCTAGTATTCTTACAATCTCCAAGGCTCTGTTGAAGAGATGTTTTGCGGGATCATAGGTCTACTGCCATGGACTTAATAGAGACTGTTGTGTGTTCAATAAAAGACTCTATAATTAAACACACATGTGTGCACGCGCGTGTGCGCGCACCGACACGCAAAAACACACAACCACGCAAGCGCACACAAGCACGTGCACACACACACAAGCACGCACGCACACGAAAAATTTTCGGTTAAATGTAAAATATCAGTCTCTCCTGCTCAACCGTTCTTCGTTGTTAAACTGGTTTGAGAGTGTCGTTTTAACGGTAGGTTTCCCATGCCGTGAATATCGCAGGTTGAAAGACCACTAATTTTTATTTAATATGTTATTTAGAACATACAGGCCGGTAGTCGAAAACATTGAAATATTCAGTTTAATAAATAAACGTCGCGCTTATTCAAATACGAATTTCCACTAAAAAATAACGTTAAAAGAGATAAAAGTATGTGTCGTTATGTTGTAATTAATATTAGGATTAGATATATATATATATATTCTATGAAATGACTAAATAACTAAACAATTTTTATATCCCGGCAACGGATTTTTATTAATGTCCTCACCGGTTGTAATTATTACTTCTATTTCTCGTTATGATTTTATCTGTTATAAAAAATAACGTGCTGGGTTTAGTCGTATGATCGATGTCAAGCCATTTCTTCTAGATGCAATTTATTTTATTTGCAAATAGTAAACACAAGTAAAGAAGAATGTTCAGAAATAAAAAAAAAAAATAATATTTCAGTTCATAAACTGATATATGAAGAATTTGTAGTTAATTTCAAAATATAAAATTTTTTTTGTTTGTTTTTCAATTCCAAATTGCGAGTTGTTAGATAAAGAGACCATTGCATTGTCACTTGCCTAAATACATTAGCATCACACGTTAAGTCCTGGGTATAACGATAAACTACATCCCGTAAAATGGCTTCTGATTGGAGATTGGACTTTTGAGGATCGTGGAACCGCCTATTATTGCTTTTGTTGCTATGTCCACCATGACCTGGGGTAGTAGTACCTGTTAAGGTCCCAGCTATGAGCAAACAGTGAATCCCGAAACCAAAACAAAATAGTATGAAAGTTTAAAAATACATTTGTATAGTAAGAATACCGGCAATACATTTTATATAAAAGAAATGACTAATATATATTTCTGGTAAAATTATCAAAAATTTATTTTTAAATCAAATGGCCAGCAATACATTTTATCTGTAGTTGAAGGCATATAATTGCATTAAAAATATATTTAGTTGAGGCCACAAAATTGTGTTAAAAATTATTTAGATTTCGGCATTAAATAACCCATAGAGGTGCAGGTATACCGCTAAACTAAAGCAACCAACCAAAAGGACCATACATTATCTTAGGAACGGATTCATGTTCTTAAATATCTTCGTCGAATATATACTTATGTATAGTTGTGATACCCATCGTTTAACTCGTTCAGAAATCGATAATTTTTTACCTATATACAACCGTTTTTTGGCCACCCTAAGGCAGTGTAATGGTTAGAAAGCTTGTCTCGCTAGAACAATTACGAATAAGTAGAGAGTTTGATCCTCACTGGGTGTCACATACTTTCAGCCTTTTGCCACATTTAAGCTACACATGGAAGATCACTATACAACCGTTTTCTGCAATAACAAATCAAAAATGTATTCTAGTGAATGTATCATTAAATTCTTACATACAGTTCTTAAATAGTTCCTATTGAATGCCTTACACAATCATGAATAACAAAGTTTTATTGAATAACGAAAAAAACCACGTCACTTAAAGACTTCCAGCAGTAAATATTTAAGTGGATAGTACAGGTAAATGTAAAGGAATATAAATGATATAAGCAAGTTGTTGACATTCTATACACATTAGACCAATGTTTAGAAAGGAAACTACTCGAAAGATCGATAACAGATAGTCGTCTTAAGAATCTTATTCTTCTGGAAAAGATCATTTACGAGATAGATTTTGTAAATGTCAGCCGATATTAACGCTAACTGATCGGTCATTGAATATCGATTTATTTTTCAATGGAAACAGCTCAACTCACTATTATGTTTACCATTGAATCTGGGGTGGCGGTACTCACGGAATTTCTCGTGAGATTTGTTAGTTTTTTGCAAATAATCTAAATTGTTATGAAACCATTTATTCCGACAGTTTCATATGATAATTTAACTGCAAGTAAAGAAGAGATTAGGAGAAAATAATTTAATGATTATTTTTACTTGCAAACCAGACATTTTTTCGAAAATTATATTCCATTACAATATATTTTTTGTGGGGGGTTCTGCTTGTACGGAATTTTCTGAACTTGCTTTGTGTTTATTTATAATATTATAAAAATCAAAATTCATAAAAGACATGCGGGTCAACAATATGGTCTCTTTATGTGTGAAAAATATTCGCAAGTAAAATAGTTCTAAATATTTTACCTTTATTCTGAGTAAAACAGGTCAAGTCGACTAATGATTTGTCGGAGAGAAAGAGCCATATGTTAAACATTTACCTTTTCTCCATACATTTTCAGTTATTCTCATAAGATTCGTCGCGTCGCTTTTGCAAAATAATAATGGATTTAAATTCAGAATATTCAAATAACCTTTTAATCTATGAGAAATGCATAAGTCAGCACTTAGGGAGCGTTTTGGGTGAGTAGAAAGTCGACGTCTTGGGAAGAAAGTGTAGAAAAATTCATGTGGTTATTTCCTTTTAATAAATGAAAGAGCACCCGTGAACCTGAAGATAACATATGGAGAATCCCTAAGACGCAAAAGAATATTCAGAGAGTCTGTTATTCACAACATTGTCTGGCAACTGCGCACTATGGAATATTGGAAGTCCGGGTTGGTGACTTGGATTTTATTGGATGAGTAGATGTAAGTAATGTATTGCTTAATACTATCTGGCTACATTCAATCTACATTTCTTGTTTAGAGTTTTTACTATTGGATTTCTAAATATACAGAGCTGACGAATTATTTTATTACATTAATTTGTGTCTGCTTTTCATGATTAATACTGTATATTTATTTTATAGGAAATGCAATTTTTGCATGAAGCCGAAAAGAGAAGTGGAGTGATTCTGGTCGTAAGTGACTATTCTAAACCTAGCTAATCTCATTCGCGATCGATTTATTCATCGCAATTTACTCAATCACAACGAGAATTCATTATCACCATTCATCCGACATATGCCAAAATACTGCGTTTTCAATGGGGCCCTATAAAAAAGCCGATACAATTTGAAAATACATACAAATGTCTTTATTTTTTCATTTTTCTCATAAAAACAGCTAAAAATATATGGCATGAAAAGAGGTGCGAGAGGATGAATCCAATTCAAACTAAAGAATAAAATATTTCAGTCGGAACTGTCATCCCCACAATAAAGTGGTAACTGTCGCAGCAAAATAATGAAAACGCTCACCCATAAAACGTGAGGGAAAGACAAAATAAATTGTGGTGTGGAAAAATCAAAAGCTGACCCAGTCAAGATAAAAATAAGTAAAAAAAAAATATTGGGAAGTTTGGGAATCTTGATATGGATCCTAATAAAATTGAATATCGTGAGCCGACCGGGAATAAATAATTACTCACATTAACTACGTAAATGAAAGTGTATAGCTTAATCAGTGAAGGGACCAACAGGGAACCGCCCAGTTGTGTGAAAAAGATGACTAAAAAAGAGGATCAAGATTGACCACGTTCACAAGAACAAAACCTTCTACTTTTGCCTAACTTTCGTTGAAATCTGCCGATAGCAATCATTTTCTATCATTTCTGATATCCATGATTAACTGATGCTCAAGGAATCCAACAAGATCTTGATGAGAATAACGTTCGTATCGTAAGATTCGCTCTATCCGCGTCGTCCACACCAACATCCACATGATGGCTAGCAGCATCAAAATCACCATCAGTTGAATCCCAGACCACGGCGACTACACATAACCACATGTTTATTCGAGATCCATAGACACGAGATGTTCTGGTTTGATACAAACCTTCAAATTGCCGGTATGTTTCCAGAAATGTGGCACCTGAAATCATCCGACTTTTTAAAACCAAAGTTACACCGTAATTGAGAGGTAGCGAGTCCCGGTATAAGTGCCAGGTAAGCTAAAACTCAGAGTTGCTGAGGTAATTCGCCAATGGCGCCCAGGACCAAAAAGAGTGCAACTCGACCGCCGACAAAATGAACGCCCACAAAGTGTGTCCGACGCGACTCCCTACAATACATTCAGATTAAATGCCATCATAAGACGTTAAAGATCATTGACTCGCGGAGCAGGACGCAAGGACTTTATAAAAAATCGGTAAAGAATTCGAACTGTTATCGAGGTTTACGAAGATTCATGATTAATAATGATTACAATATAAGCCGGTTAATTTTGATGTTATTTTAGCGGCTTACTTAACTCGTATTATTGATTACATACATTGAATAGTTAAATTATATCCTCTTGGCATCTGTTTAAACTGACACAATGTTTAATTCATATTTGCCTGATGATAATATATATATATATATATATATATATATATATATATATATATATATATATATATATATATAGACTACTGATTGCGCACAGGGACACGAAAATGTTAGTAGTGGTCAACCTGGATTTTAATGAATATTGAAGCACTAATATTTCTTTTGGAATTGAGCACTTTTGGGCAAGCTCTTTCTGAGCTGCTCACTCCTTCCTGGATATATATATATATATATATATATATATATATATATATATATATATATATATATATATATATATATATTTTAGGGCAGCAATCCTTCCTTTATGCTTGTTTCATTAAAAACGACAAACAAGGTACTACGGTTGAGCTTTTTATATAATTTTTCTTGTGTTTTGACAAGAGCTTTCTTTTCTGGACAAAGAGTGTGTAAGAACTGCCCGAATGTTCTGTGTTTCCGAGCGCTTTCGGCTATACCTTTAGCCATTATCAAGGATGATTCAATTATCAGCTTAGTTGAGTGTGTGTGTTCTGTGTATGTTCAGTGTGTGGTAGTGATGTTTTTAGTTTCCGAATACGGTTAGCACATTGTGGCGTTGTTCATAGTTAATATTGTTAAGGGTTGGCTTTTTCTTTTTTATTATTAGAGCTTCCATTATTTTTAGTCTTTTTTTGCAAGTGGATGCAGTTAATATATTTGTGTTTTCTACTAGTATGTTCCTAATAGTTTCGGGTAAATCTGAGTGTGTGTTTAAATGTGTTCTGATGGAACTGTGATCAGATAGGTGTAATGTAAGACGTCTGGATAAACATGTGGTTGTGTAGCCGATGTAATTATTTATGAGTCCGGTTTGGTGAAGAACGCAGTTCCTTAAAGGGCATTTGAACTCATAGATAATGTTCGTTCTTTGTAATTTTGACTTAGTTGGTGTGTTGTTATTTTTGAGGATAAGGTTGGCCGTCTTAAACTTTTTATAATAGATAATAAGTTTGATTTTTTTATTCGGATCAATAGCAAGGCAAATCAGATACAAAGGGGTGTACTGTGTGTTATAGATAATTACTAAAAAATTTTTAAGTTGATTAAGCAATAAAAGATTAAGAAAACGATTGATTTTTGCATTTAAATTTTGTAAGATCAAAGTTGACTGCGAAGCAAAAAGAAAGTTCCACAAAGGAAAAGTGCGATCAAAGAAACTGTTTTCATAGAACATATGATTACTTCTATTTGTCTCAAATGAAAAGGATGAAACATTGTCGCTAATCTAGGATAGCTGTTATAAATTCATAAAGTCTATGTAACATAGAGAAAGTTCATCAGCACAATAACATGAAAGTATTTACAGAAACAGCACAGACAAATTGCATTACAGCAGTGGGAAATGGATTGAATCCGATGTGCCATATCAGGACCAATAACAGATTATTTTTGGATTTTATCAAAAGATTCTTGATATGGAGCAGGAACACCAGACCAAATGAAAAAGCAATGTTCAAAACAAGAAGGAATGGTAAATGTATATATAAGATAGTTTTCCTGTCGTTAATATTGTCTAGAATGACACACTAAAGCAACTTTCCAAGCAGTAGACTAAGCAATATAACTTATATAATTTTAGTCTATAGTTTCTGTAGTTTTAATTGTGAAAATATATATATATCTACCGAGTGTAACATCAAAATTGTCCAAATTGTGTAACGGCATGGGATAATAGGCCATCCCACATAATGTTTAATATGGAAAACCAGAATATTAACTGAGTTACAGATTTTCAGATAAGACGTTTAGCCATCTTGAAAATTATTTATCGTAAGAAACATTGAAAAACACTTTGAGTTATTCAGCTAGAAAGAGAAGAGGTTAAATTCGTTTTGTGTCAGCCCAAATATATCTTCCAACTGAGCAATTGTTAAACAAAAAAGATCGTTCAGGCCTTCAGTAATGGTACCAATATTCATACAACGGTTTCAAAATTCAAAGTCCATTCAAGAAACATCACGAGAATGATAAATAAATGGAAATAAGTTGAAAAAGTAGAGAGGAAAAATGGATCAGGAGGTCACAACATGAAGAGGGATTACCATTCCAACTTAGAGCTATATACATCCTTATTTTTAAAGAAGAGTCCAGTAGTAAAATAAAACCCTCGGAGTATTCCAGTAATACATCTTTAATCATTTTTAACATACGTTTCTAAGATTAATGTAACAATTGGACATTTTTTCTGTTACACAATATATATATATATATATATATATATATATATATATATATATATATGTATATATGGATATAAATGTTAAAGGAAGACTTAAAATAGTCTTGCCAAAAGATGTATAGACAGCAGAAAAGTACTCAATACAAAATTCGAATTAGTGATAATTGAGAGAACTGAGATTATGTCAGAGTGTAGGCATTTAAGATAATATGAACCCGGATGACCCCAAAACATATATAATTTTTGTACCCACTTTTTCTCTTATATATTCTTTTCATTTTTAATATTTCTTAATGTTTTTCTTCTACCCCGCTTCTCATACATTTACTCTCTCACTTTCGGTGTTCAGGTATTTGAGAGTAGTTTTCTTTGGCTTATACATCCTTCGACTTGCCTGTGGGAATTTTACAGTCGAAACCCGGGGTGTGAGTTTAGCGTATTCCTAATATATATATATATATATATATATATATATATATATATATATATATATATATATATATAAGATTGTTTCCACGTTTATTTTTTAAATGTTTAAATTAAAAAATCTGTGTTAGCATGCAAAAAGAATTTATATATCTAATATATAATGTTTAGTATTTAAGAATGAAAGATATGCGGTGAAGTTTTTAAAAAATAAAGAAAATACAGCTTCAGAAAAAGTTACTGAAATTTCTGGGGCATATAATTAGGAAAGAGCTGATAATATTTGCCGCTTGCAAGACGTATTGAAAGTGGGAGGACATTCAGTAGCAGCTTATAATCTTCCAACACAAGCGCTGTCAAGTGTGGTAAAAGACAAGATATTGCGGTGATCTATTTTTGAGCACGTGCTTAAAGGACACGGTACTTAAAAAAACAGAACCAGTTCCATAGCTCTTAAATTAATTAAGACTCTAATTTCAAATGTATATTGGCCTATTGCAATGAATGTGTTCTCTCAGTTTCACTGTAACCCTCTACCTCGAGTTGATCTTGGGCCTTTTATAAGGTGAAAATTATAGTTAAAAACAAATTCAAAATACAAAGCTTTCAAGAATGAAATATCAACCCACCGTTTTGTCAGGAAACTGTCGTTTGATCCGTCATGATTTACCGTTCGGTCACAAGGTTTTCCTACAAAGGAGGACGTGGATTCTATTTCAGCTGGAAGACACATTTAATTTACTAAGATCTCACGAATATGCCGGCGTATAGAAGTAAATCATTCCCTGTCTATTGACAGGCGTAGAAGTCAAGGTTGTCCCTAGATTCTTGTTTGGAATTGGTTTTTCTGTTCCTTCTAAATTCTTATTTTATTTAACCACCAGGTGCATCTGGTGTCTTAGTCGAATAGTTTTCTTGCTTGTGTGAAATGATTTCAAAAATTAAAAATGGGGCAACTATTTCATACAACAAATGTTCTCTATAATAACGTTTAAAAAATATATATATATATATATATATATATATATATATATATATATATATATATATATATATATATATATATATATATATATATATATCAGGTATAGGGCTGGTGTATACGAATAAATTCCAATAACCAACAAATACTATTCTTAAAAAGAGTGTTCAATACAGAGTAGAGCATATAACATTTTTAATTTGAAAATTATAACATAAATATAAGACCAGAAGTGTTGAAAGGAAATGGCTATTTTTGTATTGATTTTATAACATAATTATTTTATAATTTTCGAATAAAAAATCATATATATATATATATATATATATATATCATTTCTGTAGTTCCCTGCCAACAGCAAGCAGAAATATTTCTCCTCCCCGATGATGGCCATTTTGGTCGAAACTAGTCGAGAATCTAAATGGAATAATAATAATAAAAAAACGAAAGAATATTAATCTACAACCCAGTGTGTCTAATGATTTTAATTTTTTAATTTTTAATTTTCTTATTGTTCAAAATATATATATATATATATATAATCATTATTATTCAAATTTAATAATTTTATGATGGAAGTTTTCTCAAAATCTGAGATAAAATAAATAAATAATATGTAAACAGAAAACAATATTTCACGGTTGACTGAACAGTGAAATTTAATTTTGTGGGGGTTCTTTCACATCATAGCAGCAGAAATAAGCCTTGTGTTCACGGAGATAGAAACATACTTGACAGGAGATTAAACGTACACAATTAACAGGAAAATCATGGTAAATGTACATTAATTTCATATAATTTATTTATACGATTTTGTGTGTTTTGGTGTGTGTGTTTCTAGGTTGCAATTCTTTTATTTACATGTGATAAAAGGCAGAAATATGTTCCGTAGTATTACAAGAACTGTCACCATGAGAAGTTAAACACGTGTTGCCCATTACAAGAATCGTGGCGAAGAGATTGTATTTAACGTCTTTTGGCGGTGTGTCCGTATTTCCGCCAGGAACTGCTTTTGTTGCATGCTGGGAGTATTATTACTATTTTAATTTTAACTTAATTTCATTTATACAATTTTTTTTATGTTACAGTTTTATTTATTTTACTTAAAATCCTCATCATTATTATTATTATTTTATTTTGATTTATTTATAATAGCAATAATACCCCTACAATGTTAAAACTATCCCCTATGAACTAATAATGACCTCAGCCAGCATAGCGGCTACCGGTTCAGAATGTTAAATCATGTAGCCAGGTTCACATCCTCTCTATAAGGTTGCATTCATTTTTGCACAAATAAATATCAATAATAACAGATATGAAGCAGCGACAGAAAGTGGCCGAGATGAATAAGACCAACAGACATGATTAATCGAAATAAATGGAAATAGGTGTGGCATATAACATATAGTAAATATATAGTAAAGGATTACTTTATTGGAAACCTGTGCCTTAAGAAAATTGAGATCTGAGAGAAAACTGAGGAAATATGTGTTTGCTAGCAAACATGCGAAATAATATCAGTGACGGTAGGTATGTAAAATTTTTATAAATACTTTTTGATACAGCTAAGGGGAAAATGGTCGAAGTTAATATATTTATTAGTCCAAACATTATTATGATGGATACTCGCATTTGATGCAGACATCATATTTTGAATTATCTGTTCAGCAATGATTTATTTTTAGGTTTAAATAAAATGGGTAATAGCGAATTGCCAGTTTAAGTAGAAGTTTATATTCAATAATCGACGCAGGTTCGATCCCTGTCAGAGAGCACATTTTCTTTATTAAAACGTATCGAACGCGGAAGCTAATAGGTTAAATAGACACTATTTAAATTAAAAGTAAAAGCGGGACCTCTGTTTCAAATACGAATATACACTAGAATACCGGTTGGAAAAATAAATATGTTTAATCAAGAACAAGTTAAATAATTCTTTAGAATTACATATACAGACATTAAATATATGTGTATGTGTGTGTGTGTGTGTAAAAATTATAGACATATTAAATTTGTAAAAGTAGAATTCGAATAACGACAAAAAGATAAAGTTACATTAGCCTACGCCTTTCGTCTTCTAAGGGAATTATCAGAGCAAATCCAAAAACATTTTTGCTAGGGTATGTATATACCTGTTACAAAAAAAAAAAATCCTTGCATTTGCCTTGATAAAGACCATCAGACGGTCAAATCCGTCTATGATAATTTTACCATTTTTTTTTATATATATATATATATATATATATATATATATATATATATATATATATATATATATATATATATATATATATATATATATATATATGTTGCATGACGATTGCTGTCAAGTATCGAAAAATTCGCTGTGTTTTTCTCAGTAACAATTTTATTCTTACATACCCTCTTTCACTTATATTGAGCACTTTTACTAAAACGTATACCATACCGTAAAACTATATTTCCATTATATATATATATATATATATATATATATATATATATATATATATATATATATATATAACACTATTTTAGCTTCAAGATTTTCAGTTTGATTAGTCAATATTGAATCCTTAATTCTGATATTCTGTTATTCTGTTTTTGTTATCTTGCATGAACTACGTCCGCGTTTTTTTTTTACCTTGCGGCATTATTAACTAATGCTGGATACATCTGTCTGTTCAAGGGAAAATATTTTTTTAGGTTTTAGGAGACTGTTCTTGAAGCTAAAATTTCTGATTCTTCATTTGGTTAGCTGAGAGAAAGTCATTTAAGTAGAGCAGGATTCGTGGTGGAATGTTCAATATCGGAGATAGAGTTAGAGCTTTAATATGGAAAAGTTTTTTTTTCATTTAACTGGGCAGTATTTCCGACATGATGTCTTCGAAGTTTTGTGGTCACATAGATATGTGACTATTCTTCAGAGCGAAGTCCGTCTACTCCACATAAAAACATTTTCATATTACTTATCTCTCTGTCTGCATATATATATATATATATATATATATATATATATATATATATATATATTAATATAAGATGCCAAATATGGATGCATGGATGTAAAGGTTTACATATGTTCGTATGTAATACCTTATAATAAAGAATTATAGTTCTACTGTTGCTTTGAGCCTATTTTAAATTAATGTTGTGGACGTTTGAATTGATATTCTTTACGTTCTCTTTACATTTATATATATATATATATATATATATATATATATATATATATATATATATATATATATATTAAGGGAGAGATTGGGAGAAAAGACTGAATGAATGATATGTTTTCCTTAACAAGTATAAGAGTAAAATGTATTGGTATGGATTTATTACTTCCTATTCGACTTTGTTTCTACTGGTGCAGAGTCAAATTAGTGGACTTCCAAAATGTATTAAAGGTATCATCTTTAGTATAATGGCTAAATATCAAAACAAATTTTATAACTATCGCGCTTATTTAGGGATATTTGAATTTAAAGCATTATCAAAAATATTTAATAATGTTTTGTCTTAATTTAAGAATAGCGACGCGTATATGTCGTTCGTTTATGTTTTGAAAACGGAAAAAAGATATTCGGAAGACAAAAATAATCTGTTATAATTGATTGCCATTTCAATAGATTAAAAAAAAAACAAATGGGAAAATGGTGCATTAAAAACTTAACTTGGATTGGAACCGATCTCTGGTTCTTCAGATAATAAAATGTACATTTTTATTCCACGGAAATGCATGGGATCCATATGTAAGGCAATCCTGCAGGATTTTTTATTTATTCTCTAATAGATTCCAGCAAAAATGCATTCGCGTCTGCATAAATAATTTCATTTCTTCCTTAACTCTTGCTTTCGTTTTATTTTTTAATTTCTCACTTTTATTTCCAATATTTTATTTTTCTTTGCAAAATCATTGCCACCGTGATTTTATTTATTATTATTAGATGCGCCTCACTTCATCGTGAATTTCGAAAAGCGAAAAACTCTAAAGTCCCTGGGCCATGAACTATCTTGCAGCAATTTTCTTTTCGTATGTCTTATTGCTACAACGCTACTGGCTCCCATTTAATCTCAGAATTCGAAAGAATATTAGATTTACGGAGAATGTTGGATTTATCTATAATATTTCCAGAAGCAAATACAAGTAAAATTCAAAATAATAGAAAGAAATTTATGAGAGGCCGAAAAATATTGTAAAATAAACGGATATGTGTGCTAGGTATTTACATAAGAAAACATCCAATTGTTTTAATAATTTGTAAAGATTTAATCCAGAAAATAAGTGAAATACACGTAAAAATATTCTACTTCTGTTTGCAAATAACGAGTGAGCGAAGAATGAATATTTTTATGGGCAATGATTTCTGTTTTTCTATAAAATCGATTATTCATTAAATTGAATTCAGTTTGTTTTTATTTTTTAGCCTGATTATATTACTTCGATGATTGGCTTTATTTCATACCGACGTTTTGTTCATTATTAATAAGAAAAAAAAACAGGAAGATTCGAGAAACTAAGACAGAAGCACACACCACTCATTGTAAATCATATTATGATTTTATGACTTTCTTTCCCTCTGTATGTCTTACGGCTCACTTTTCATTCTCTCACACTCACTAACACACATATACAATCATATATATATATATATATATATATATATATATATATATATATATATATATATATATATGCACACAGTCAGTGCTGGCGGTGGAAAAACAGGGCCCAATATAAAATAACTAGTTAAGATATTTTATTTTTAATAATAATATATTTTGTGCCTCAATGTTTATTACAAATCTAGTTTTTCATGCAAGTGACTATCACCAGTCACAGATTGAAAACTGAGACAGAATATAAAGATTGACATTCCAGTCAAAGTTTTGAAATTCAACGCTGATTGGAATGCAAGTCGTCGTAAGAGAGTTCAACAAAGATAAAATGTGATGGAATAAACTGTTAGCACAGAACTTACGATTATATCTAATTATTTCAACTGTAAAATGATGAGACATCGCCGCCAATCGAGTACTGCGCTTAAAATACTAAATTCTACGTACTATAGAGGAAAGTTCATCAGAACAATTACCAAGCAATTATTTACAGAAAACGGTAAATGGGAGCAAAATAACTGCAAATGACTGAAGACCATATGCCAAGTCATGTGAAATATCATTGAAGATTCTTCTTAGAATTTGATCTAGCATCCCTCTATATATAACAAGATCACCAGATCAATTGCGACAGCAATATTCAAAGCACAGTCGAATGCAAGACTTGTAAATATGTATGACATTCTGTAGAGAACAATTATCTTGCACGATACATTGAGTCAACCATCCAAGCAGTAGAGTTAGCAATTGATCCAGTCTAATATTACTAACACCTGGCAGCTGAAAATGTTAGCCCGAGAAGGCGCAAGAATTCCCTTTGCAGGAGAGTACAATCACCCATACTGAAATGTAGGCAGAAAGGAGTATTTAAGGTGATTGATAAAGATCTGTTTCTTTTCGGAGACTTCAAAATTAACAAGACATTCTTTGACTCAGTTTACTGCAGACTGTAGTTTTTCTTTGTTTTTTTTATAGATCCACTGCCAGTTTGACCTTATCGAAATGATCAGACTTGTGCCATCAGGAAAGACATTCATGAAAATTATCTAAAATTTATTGTCCAAGGATTGAGCCCTGAGAGTGTCCTGCATGAATGCAGAAAGATTCAGGGTGATTCCATATCACGATTTGATAGGAAAGACGTAATGACATTAAAAATTCGTCAAGTAATACCTCAGTATGAATACCGGTATGCCAAACACTGTCGAATGTTTTCGAGATTTCTAAAGCAAGAACCCGATCATCATCATTCTTATATAAATTTCAACACACTCGTTCAACAATAATCGCTAATGCATCAGCAGTTGATCTACAGGGTGGTCCGAAAGTCTTCTCACAGCCTAACAGAAATTAATACGAACAATAAAAGAACAACTCAGACAGTGTTACAAAGCACATGTACTCGATTTAGTTTATTCACTTACATTGACGCTGTCACACGTCGAGAAGATCTGTATGAACACCATCATTTTCTAGGCACAAAAATACGGTAACATGTGTGATATTTTGCGAAGCTGTCTTTTGTTTATTGTTGCAAATGCTCTCTAAAAGGCATCGTTCAACGGTTGAGCATTCTTTTATCGTTCATGTGACACTCTCTTCTTGATAATACCTCGCAGAGCGTTGAAACCGAAATTATATTATTTAAGTGTGACAAGACTTTCACACGTACCTGTAGAGAAGTGAAATCTTATCTGGAAGATCCTGAGACGTGAGTCTCTTAATCAATACAGAGTTGATTAGGGCTTATATTTATTTGTCAAAATATGTCGATCGTTATTAGCAAAAGACGGTTTCCCTGTGTTTATAAAGACTGGAACTCCAGAAGATAATTTCCATCAAACCGGATTACATGAAGAAGCTAGCTATTTACTGTTTAGAGAGAACAGGAGCCGGTTCAGGGGCATATAAGGTCAATTGCCTTTATGCCGTTACGTTCAGATGACTTGTGTGAATGTCGTGTTGAAATGATAGCACAAACCACGGATGGAGTTATAAGCATTTCACTCAACATGGCCTCATTTATAAGGGGAATGTCAATCAAAGATACGTCAGATGAGTCGAGAGTAATCTTAGAAGAGAATCTACAAAACAATTACTTTATCAGCAGATGATAAAGAGAGAAATGATGGGCGACTTACTCTTATTTTACACAGCATTACAGAGCGGCCAGTAGTCACGCGAAACAATATTACTGGATAATACCTGGAGTCTTATTATATGAACAAACAATGATATAGCGTGTTTGTGAAGGGCTTCCGAAACCGGCCAATACGTACTTAAACCCAAAATCCGATTTTAGATGATCGGATCAGATATTGGAAGTACCTCAGGCCGAAAATATGTCGAAATCACCTCTCGCACTGCATAGAAAATATATTTACCATGTACATCGCGGATATTACGAAAGAACTAAAAATGACCATACAAAAATAATTCGTAAGCTTATATATTGTTGTATAGGAATATAGTGTCGCTGTCGACACTGTAGTTTGAACATAGATCGCCAGTGAGCAAACCCTGATTGATTCTATTACTGAATTAAATAGATCACGTAACCATAAAGGAAATATATATATTGGTAAGGGAGTGGCGTCTAAATGTTCACTATTTCTACACTATCCTCTATTACTACACGGATCGCTATTCTGTATTCTATTCACGATACTATTTCTCTATACAGATCATTATGCCGATTACTATTCGGTGCTTACTGTTCGTGCGAGTATTATTGAGCAGGTACTATTAGTTTGATTCTTATTTAAAAGCCTTTGACAGCGGTATTATTCAACAGCTTTACTATAGTTGTATCTGCGATTACAAAGTCTTTACTAGAAAGAGCATTACGAAAGCGACAACGAGAATTTGTTAAAATTTCCGAGTGTTCGTTGGCATCACATAAAATATACCATGTGCGATGGATAAATTATCGTCTTTATTACGCAAAAATGAAAAGAACACTGATATTACATCTTAAAAGATATATCTGCCAAAACTACACAAAAAAATATCTTGAAACAGTCAAGAGTAAATTTATTCATGAAAATCGCTATTGGTTTCAAACACAGCCTTAAATCAACGCCGGAAATTCTTGCAACTCTTCTAGATATTTTCTTTGTTTAGCGTGGTGAATACTTCCATAATCTTTGCCTCCAGTTCATCTTTGGTGTTACAAAGAGTTTTGTTGGTCTCTCGTTCAAATTCGCCCCACATATAATAATCAAGTGGGTTGAAGCCTGCGGAGTTAGGTGGCCAGATTTAATGTGTGAGGTAACCGTAGATATTGTCTGCCAGCTATGACTAGATTCTCCTGCTTCTGTGGCATGTTGCAGAGTCCTGTTGCCAAATTGAGGGTCTTCCAGAAGACAGCTTTTTTTTTTCACTCAGGTCGGTACTATCTCTTCAGAGCACATGATATAGTTATCTGTATTGCGTCAGAGGCCCTCACCATAAATTCGGGAGTATTTTCTTATCAGAAGCATCAGAGTGAGATAATCATCATGCAACTGTTTGACGCACAAATACTTTGAAATGTTCGTACTGAAGCTATGGGCGCGAATGCCAAGTAGTACACCATGACGTTTCCAAATTTCTGGCCGAATGTATTTCTTCATGGTGCTTTATTTCTTGTGCAGTCGGAAAAAAACAAAACAAAAAAAACAAAAATCAAAGCGCATGCGCGAATTTAAAAATATAAAATAGCGAAAAATTATCCATGACATCCTATAGATAAATAGATATCGATTTATAATCGCGCGCAGTCATACATACAAACACACACACACACACACACACACATATATATGAAAAGGGATATGCGAATCGCTTCATCTTTTTTTTGGCTGATGCAGTTCTACATAAGGAAATGAGAAACAAAATTATTTTTGTTTCAAATGCATCATAGATTTTCCTAATACATATATGTAAGGGATATTGACACATAGATCAACACAGAGATAGTAACTCAGTGATTTATATAAGGATATGTATAGACGAATTACTAACCAAGCATGAAAGAGATTGTCAGTGTCACAACTTGAACAATAATCAAATATATATATATATATATATATATATATATATATATATATATATATATATATATGTGTGTGTGTGTGTGTGTGTGTGTGTGTGTATGTATATTTTTAGAGAGACAAGAAATGCACAGTAACAGTGAAAATAACTTTTATTTTCCATCTACTTTCATTTATGTCTGAGATCATCATCCGAGGTACAAATTGTAAGACAAAAAAAAAAATATGTGTATAGCTATCCATTACTGATTTCATTTTTCATTTTGCGATTAAATGCAACGGCTGACACTAACAGTACATTTCTTGCTTCATTTAATTGTAATACACGGAGATACTTGTGAATATGAAAAGATTATACTAAAAATATGCAGGCATATTGTTTGTATTTTATTTCATAATACCAATATATATATATATATATATATATATATATATATATATATATATAAACTATGTGGGGCAGTTCAATTTATATTACAATAGATCATTCGTACAAAAAGGAAATTTGTAAAGCTAATTTTCTCGATAATGGATACAAACAGGTGGAACGTGCAGTCGAAACGATACGGCTGATTTTTGGGGGGAAATTTAAGTGAATACGACAATTTGAAAATTAAGAATTCAACCTTAGCAGGCTCAACAGATTTGTATCCGTGATCAATAACACATTTCAAAACAACATATTTCGATTTGCATTAACTAACTTCGTCTCGGATGCTTCCTGAATTTTAGCAAAAACAAAGTAATTTCCATGCCTGTAGAAAACTGAATGTACAGTCGAAAATACTTGTGTCTTTAAGGAAGCACTAATAGAGTTTATAATTTTAAAAAAAATCAAGGATCGTGTGATTTGTAGGTTAATGTGTCTTTAAAATTTGTTAGGGGGATTGCGTTATTTTATATCATTAACTTCACTAATTTACTTTTTGTATGGATGATTCACTGTAACATGCACACACACACATGCATACATACATACATACATACATACATACATACATACATACATATATATATATATATATATATATATATATATATATATATATATATATATATGATACAGCGAAACAGTCTGTCCGTGGATAGCATTATAAATGCTACTGAAAAATTTATTTCGGTTGAGTTCTCTGGAGAGGAATTGTGAGTTTGCAAACAGTGACTATGCTTGCTATTAATGCAAGACTCTTAGGTAAATCGAACCGAGTTCTCCCAGTCACTGTAGTTTTATATAAAAATAAATACGCTTAAATTTACCTTTGGCCTCGTCATGCGCCAACGGCTTAGAAGTAGAATCTCCTACTGACGCCAATTCAGGCTGAGTTTCGCTTTTACCTAGAGACAACCGGACGCCGACACACTCTGATGAGCTGTGATACAGCGAAACAATTTGTCTGTGGATGAATATATATATATATATATATATATATATATATATATATATATATATATATATATACATGACAGAATTGAATACACACCAAGATAAATTTTATTTTTGATTTTTTTTAATGACCAAGATGAATTAACTTAAAATTGCAGATAACAATACTGGAACATGCCCCGAACCAAAGGAGCATCAGACCTATCCAAATTTCAGCGAGGACGTATCGTGCGCCAACATGAAGGTGGTCTTAGTCAAAGAAAAATATCTGAAATTCTTTCAATACCCCTTTCTACTGTTAATAGAGTGAACGTGCAATTCACCAGAGAGGGCAAGAAGTGAACAAAACCTCATCCAGGCCGGCCTGGGCCCTCTGAAAGAACCATGACTCTTGTCGAAAGAAATGTGGAACAGGATCCACGTTGCAAGGCTTCAGACATAGCAACACAAGTCGATGTCAGTCCCAGAACAGCTGTCAGGTATCTTCACAAGCTGGGCTACTATGGCAGAGCTGCGAGAAGGAAACCACTTCTCCGCCCAGCCAATATCACACACAGAAAGTATTGGGCTCATGAGATGGTAGAGAGACCTGTGACCTTTTGGACCACTGTCATTTTCTATGATGAGTCAAGATTCGTATTATTTTCCAACAGTGGAAGAGTATGGGTATGGAGACTCTGTAGTCAAGAGTTTGATTTAAAACGACTGCATCCAACGGTGAAACATAGGGGACTTTCAGTAATGGTATGGGGTGTAATTTGGAGTGATGGCCGCTCAGAGCTTGTGGAGTGTGAAGGAAACGTTAATTCGACCAAATATATTTCTATATTAAAGAAAGGTCTCCTTCCAATATTCTCAAGTAGATGAATGAGCAAAGTTGACTCCTTATTTATGGAAGATGGAGCTCCATGTCACACTGCTGAAGCAACGCAACATTGGTTGAGACAAAATGGGATCAATAAACTTCCATGGCCAAGTCAGTCCCGGATATTAACCCTATTGAACACCTTTGGGGCATATTAGATCTAAAACCCCACAAAAGTAACAGGAAGCCATCTTCTAAGCCCAAATTTTTAAGATTATTGCGTCAAACATGGCAAGAAATCCCTCAAGAATGATATTCGGGAACTTATCGCTGGCATGCCTAGAAGGGTCCTTGCATTAAAAAAAAACAAAAGAGATGTCAACCAGGTATTCGGTATTAAATTTATGACCATTTATAATTACTTCATTTGCATAAATTACTTGTTTAATAAAGTAAACGGTTTCTGTGAGAGTCTATTCAATTCTATCATGTCTGTGTATATATATATATATATATATATATATATATATATATATATATATATATATATATATATATATATATTCACACTAATGAAGGTGGTAACGTCATTGTTGCAAGATGCTACTGCAAGTGAAGGGTGAAAGAGAATGGAAAAATAATTTAGGAGGAACCAGAAACTCAATCCTGAACGAGAAAGGAATCATAAATCTCTACTTCTGTTCAAAACAGGAGAGGAGTTACAATCGGATGATAAGCAAGCCTATCTATTTCTTAGCCGAGCTAGCAATTCGTGTATCGCCCACATTCTTCCGTGAAATCGTACTGCCGAGCAACCCTGCCGATTTCAGAAGTCAATGATCAAGTCGGTTTTACTTAGATTTCAAAATGTGTCAATTAGATTTTATCCCACAAATCATACTATATATATATATATATATATATATATATATATATATATATATATATATATATATATTATCCATGGATGCCAGCCTACTAAAGAATTCACTATTGAAGACGCTCCTCAGACACATTTGAGTATGTTTACCACCAAACACGCCTAACTGTAGTTTATACTATAAGTATGCTGAGGGAAACATTCACAGAACACGTTATCAAACCCTCAATCACGATGTCTTGTGACTTGGTATTTATTTGAAAGTGTTCCCTGTACCTTTCACACAAAAAGCTTGGGTGAATCCGTGGTATGGATTTCAGGCACGTTTATAAAGTGACGCACGCTGAGATTGCCTTCTCTCGGCCGATAAATTCAAGAAGTCTCCCTCGATCATGGTGGCATTCGTACCTAACTATCACGGTCAGAAGGAGAACGTTCTGGTATCGAATAAGTCGGTTAATATTAGCTGGAAATGTCTTGTTGAAATAGCATGTCTTATTCTATATAGCCTCTAAATTTATTGGTCATTTTGAAAGAAAGGAAAACAAAAAGAAATAAGTAACGACGAAGATCGACAAATATCCATTCATGTTTTTTTTTTTTTGATGATAAGACTTCGATTTTAACATCAATGTAACTGAAATTACTAAAAACGTATTAAAAACATTTTAGCGATATACGGAAAATTAATACCTACAGGCCAATTGTCTTTTACCATATATGCGTCTAGCTTAAAACCCATTTTTTTTACGAGGCAGGTTGTTTGAGTTTGATTTAAAGGTCCTTAAAATTTTGTAGTCATTTTGTACTATTAGATTAATGTCATAATTATACGGAGATTACAAAAGAAGCTTTGTATTTTTGCAACATGCATACGCATGTTTCTTTGCATGTCATCACCTTTCTTGATAAATCATGCAGGATATCGTATATATTCTGTTTTTTATCAATATATAATTGTCGCAAATGCAGACATAAACAAATGCCCACAACAGAATGCAACTGTTATCATTTCGAAGTGTTTATTGTATATCACAACAGAAAGTGTCATAGCCCACTCTATGTATCATGGTTGTTATTATGTTTTTTGTTTTTTTTATAGAAGAAACAGATTTAAGTTCGATGCTTTCAACGTTACATTTGCCATATGCCGTGAAGTTAACACAGAACAGTAAATAACCTGGATCTGAAGGTAAAATTACCCAATACAATTTTTGCTTGACATTCATGGGCCGGGTAGTGTGTACTTACTTAAGGAAAACAGTTTCGAGAAATAATTGAGCAAAAATTGAACTAGACCATATCTCGTAGATATAGGCTGTAGAACGAGAAGGGTATACATGCGTAGATTGAATAAAGTGTTCTGTTCAGAATTCCTAGTAAGTTAACCGGATTAAAGACTGAAAGTTTGCGACAACAACAACAATGACTAGGACAATAGTCCTAATTTAATTTATTATAAATTATGATGAATCCTTATTCTAGAAATGCAGACATATATTCCCGGAATTGTTCAAGGGCCGCTGACGTTTGCTCAGCTTATTACTGTGGGCGTAAACAGTTGAAGAAAAATGAACAAAAGAAAAATAAAACAGATCACCTTCTTGTCCAAATGGATGGAGAAACGATTGCCCCTACAGAAAAGAAACAACAAACCAAAAAAAAAAAGATTTAAAAAAAAACTGGGGTCTGTAACGTTACAAGTTTAGCTGAAAGCAAAGGAAAGAAATCTGAGAACAAGAATCGACCCCATCCTAAATGAACATGACACATAGAGAAAGAAAGATTAACATTATATTAATGGAATTCCTTTATCTTTCCTTTTCTTTTTCTTTTTTTTTTTTAATTCAGCATCACTGATAGGATACGGTTTCGATCAGTGTTATCTTGACGGCTTACAGATTATAGGAAACAAACACGGTGAAATAGACGTGATACATTTGTTGAACTTTGACAGGAAAATACAAACTGCTTTTTCTTCATTGAAAAATTATGACTTGTGAGAAGATGTATGCCAGCTGAACGGGAAACAAATTTAGATAAGGTCGTTAAGGGAAGAAAATCAATTATACTTGGCTAGAGACACGCGGTCGAAATTGGCCAACGTCCAACTCGATCATATTACCTGTGACTACACTTTTGCAGACATGAAGCAAAGATCCGCGCCCTTGATCAAAAAGCTTAGAATTAGATAGAAAATCTCTTCATTAGAATTAAGTCCTTAGATAGATGAAAAAGACTTAAACACACTTTAGGCAATTATCAAAGAGGTGTGAATATTTTTTTTATATAAACACTTTAAGCACACTTATGTTTGCTTACCTAATTTTGCGGCTCGAAGTGCACATCTGGGTACATATTCATTCTTGGAAGCGATATGTGAGGTGGATTTTTTTTTTTTTGAAGTTACATTTTTCTATCATCTGCCTAATATGACAGGGCCTACAAGGCGGTAGTCTGGTTTAAATTCAGAGTTTTTCTTTTCCTGGTTGACAATCAAGAGTCTAAGACTTAATGTGTCTTGCTATTTACTCATACCTGAGGAAAAAGATTGATTCATATAACCAAAGGGTATTAGCACATAAGTGAATATGGACTCGTCACGAATTCGAACTCTGCTCTCTGATTTCTCAATCCGAACAGTTATACATTACAACACCAAAATAAAATATAAAGAAAGAGAAAACTTTCGTTACAACCAAAGAAAAGATTACTTAATATCTAAGTAATGTCAGTCGTCCTATACAGCAGTAAACGTTAGATATGATCACATAAGTCCCGAAGAGTCACGACACAGATGGAGAAGAAATGCTTCTCTCTACTTACTACAATCACACGCACGCACACACACACACACACACACACACACACACACACACACACACACACACACATATATATATATATATATATATATATATATATATATATATATATATATATATTCGCTGGAAAATATAAAATAAATCATGTGAAAAGTCGCAAGCTCTTTCTATTTTTGTATACTTGCTCAATTTATTTTCCCGTAAGCGGGCAGTCTACACTCCACTATACACATACCCCTCCCAAGTCTCTGAAGCTTTAGATAAGAGTGACGATGTTCCGGCTGTGGCTCTTGATGGCTTTCGATAGATTTTGTCCTGCTGGCCTTCTACCTATATTCGAAGTGTACGGTGTCACGGGACGTATAATTTGCTTTATCCTAACGTTCCTAGCCAATCGAGTATGAAGTTTGTATTGAACGGAAATGATTCTAGATCATTTCATGTTAACGCAGAGATCCCCAGAACTACATTCCTGGGCCTACGCTATTTCTGATCTTCATCAATAACATCCCTGATGATATCAGATCCCATCAAGTTATTTATGTTGATGGCACTACGATTTACACCTGCCGAAGTAGAAACAATCAAAAGATAAGACAAAATAAGACTGGCAATTGCTCGTGAAAATGAACGCTACTCAGTGATTAATTGGGACAAGAAATGGCTTGTAAATGTGTACGCCTCCAAAACAAAATTGTTTTTATTTAGTCACTACAAAGAACACTTTCTGTCTGCCATAAGCCATGCTAATGCTGAATTCCAACAACAAGCCACAAACTATGCCATATTGGACAAGTTTTTCTCTGCAATGAGGTGAAGCGTGTATATCGAGCCAATTTCTACGTCGGTAGCAAGGAATGTTGGTTTACTACGTCGTGCCAAAATAAATTATCTTAAGAATCTTTTTTGCATATTTATAAATCTATCAGTCGTCTCTATGTTGAATATTGTTGCGCTAACTGGTCTGATGTTCACGAGATTCTTGACAAAATCCAGAAAGGGGTCTGCAATACAATCAATCCTGACCCGACATCTTATCTACAGTCACATTATTACCGCCGTGACGTGGCTTCCCTCTGTCTTTTCTACAAAAGTCAACCTCGATTTCATTAAATAAATTCTTAGAATTTTGTACCAGATCAGGTATACCAAATGTATTAAATGCAGACACTAATTGTACCGTATGCTGCTATGTGTGTGTCCCCAAATAATAAATCGTGGAACGTCGCAAGCTCTTTCTGTTTGTGGGTGCTGACTTAATTCAATTTTATTCGGTATGACGGCGCTCTATTCCAATTTTAAGTAATGGACAATTCTCCCACCTTTCCCAAGTAAATTCTGAGATATGCTTCTCTAATACTTTATACATGAACTTAATTTGTCGTGTATGAAAATTGACATATTACATTAGGCGACATATCATCATCTCATGTGAGAGAAATAGCCATGAAAGGTTCTTTGTCAATGGTATGTAAATTAACTTTCAAAAATGAAGTAAGCCTAATGTTAACGCGATTCAATAGTTCGAACATCAAAGTGCGATCCATCAAATAAATTTAATTGAAAATTCAGAGAAACTTTTTATAGCTTTCGAAAATGTGCTTTTAAAATGAAATTAATTAATCCATAGAATTAGATCTGTCTTCCACAAGTTAGCGTATGATTCACGGTAAATGAGTAAACTCTCTCTCTGTATATATATATATATATATATATATATATATATATATATATATATATATATATAAAAGCGGTTAAAAGGATTTTTCAATATTTTAAAAAGATTAAAATATATATATATATATATATATATATATATATATATATATGGAGTATCAATAAAAAAAATCTTTAACAATTATTGCAGGCGAATTCCTCTCAACAAAACAAGTACATTAGTTAATATAAACATATGTACGCAAATCCTTCGTTTTAGACTTTTTAATTTTAAAATTTACGACACAGGTGTTGTCCTACAGACTAGCTTATATTTGTCATTCATGTATATTTGTGGCAAGTATGTTTTGAATGTTTAACGGGTGTGGTAGTGGCTAAACTGACAAGTGTTCCGTTTAACTATGGCTGGATATTCATATCGTGTGCAGGCAGATATGATTTTCCATACGGTCCCGCGAATTGTAATGGACGCGAGGCTGTACTGCTTAATCAGATTGCATTTCCAGACTGAAGGCGTCTAAACGTTGCTGCTGTTTATCTTTGCGTTGTTGAGACAGGATCTGCCGCACAACAAACTATGGACCGAGAATATCCAGATCCGCTCGGATGACTGATCACGAACAACATAATCTAAAGGCTGTCCAAGACGATCGAGCATATGTCTAGTGGCCCTAGCATGTTGTACAACTCATAATACCGCATGGCTGGCACTTCAAGAGCAGCTTCAATATCTGTATCTTTTGCAACGTATGCAGAGTTTTCATCCACTGATCACGCAACACAGCAGAATTTTGGCAGAGGGTTTATTGTACAAAATGCCGATCACTTTTCTTTTTGCCTCTCCAGTCTTATTTATGGATGAGGCAATATTTTGAAGAGATTGAATTAAAAAAAAAATTACATAACCAACATTTGTGGACGGATCGGAATCCCCATGATACAATGAAGGCTAACAACATCGTCAGTAGGTGACTGTCTGGTAGGTCCATATTTTCTCCCAGCGCGTCTTCCAGGATTTTATTTCGAACAAACTACCAGACATGCTAGAAGACGTACCACTGCTAATAAAAAGACGCATGTGGTCAAGAGGTGATAGGGCTTCAGCACGTTTTTATTACTTTATTCGCGATGCAGGAGTGTTTGAAAAAAGTAGTGCAAAGTGTTTGCCGGTGTTAATTAAAACTATGCACGATATATAATAATGAATCTGAAAATAATAATAATAATAATAATAATAATAAAAATAATAATAATAATAATAATAATAAATGTACATTTGTTTCCTCAATGTCTGTTTCATCTCTGTGATTCATGCAGGTGGTAATCTTCAGGTACGGATTAATATATTTCTCAATCCGTGTATGAAACTTTATTTTGTATTCATCTATGAAGAATATATATATATATATATATATATATATATATATATATATAAAAAAAATGTCTTTAATATATATATATATATATATATATATATATATTAAAGACATTTTTTATTAATTTTTTATTTAATAAATTGTCGGACTTTGTCCAATTCTTAATATATATATATATATATATATATATATATATATATATATATATATATATATATAAAAAAAGTTCAGAGCAGTTAACATTAGAAAGATTTTAGAGTCTCATGAAAATAAGTGGATACAACGTCTAAAAACACACTATCCAGCCGGGCTAAACCATAAATTTAACAATATAGATAGTATTAATATATAACCCTACAAATGCTTACAGAGGTGTGGAGGCCTCACACTTATACACACACCCACACGAATATATACACTTACACACATCATACTCACTCAATCCCTAATGAGCCAAATGATGACACACATCCACAGCAATAGACACGCTTACACATATCATACTCACTCACTCCCTAAGAACCAAATAACACACACACAAACACTAAACAGAGACACATCCCCTCTCCAGGACTATTAAAACTGTCAAACTGACCACGGGAATTCAGAGAAGCATAGATCCATCCACCTCTTATCCCAAATAACAACTTAAAAGAGACTGTTTGACCAACACAAGGAATGTTAAAAGATTCATGTTAAAAAGATAAAAAAACAAAAACCAAAAAGAAAATCACACAGAAAATTTCATTTTCTCCAGCAAGACATTCATTTCTGTAGTTTACTGCTACTAGCAAGCAGAAATATTTCTTCTCCAGATGATGGCCATTTTTGCCGAAACCAATGGAGGAATCTAAATGAAATAATAATTAAACGAAAAACGAAAGAATATTAATCTACAACCCAGTGTGTCTGAGGATTTCAATTTTTAATATTTTTTATTGTTCAATATATATATATATATATATATATATATATATATATATATATATATATATATATATACATTACTTTAAAATCATTCTCTTCCTTCTCCAATTTAGCCAAAAAGCTAATAAAATAAATATCATCAATTTTATTGCAAATATTATTATCATTTTGTGGGATTTTTCATTATACTGCCTATAAAATCATTTCCTCGCCGCCACTCACTCAACTCATCCAACTTTTACTTTTTAAAAACAAATAAAATTAAGGATCATTTGGCCTTATTATTATTATTATTATTATTATTATTGAAAATTATATGAAAACCCGCTCAAATATTCTGATCGATATCATAGTTAAAATGAAGAACAAAACACCTATGTACCCACTATGATTCCAAAATTGTTGGCCGCTGTTCAGTGAGTGTAAACGAAATATTCCGTCCCAACGATACTCATCTCCATCTCTTGGTATTTTTTCAAACTCTTTCAGTCAATTTTCAAAGAATAAAGCGCATTTACCTTTGCAATATTCCTTAAGATCGCGAGGGAATGTTTGAATTTCTTGCTTAGCAACATTGAAAATGATAGAAAATAACATAGTTCCATTGATGACAGTAAAACACACACACACACACACACACATATATATATATATATATATATATATATATATATATATATATATATATATATATATATGCGTGCGTATAAATATACGCACGCATATATACACGCATGCTGACAGGAACACACCAAAATAGAAACAGATCCAAGAGCACATAGGGGTCAGTAAAACATTAAAAGATTAAATGCCGATAACTACTCGCTGGACAAACCTTAATTGTTTTATGACCCTTCGCGCAGAACTCTTCATTGACAATTCTAGAAAGAAAATTCGGATTGCCAACACACAAACAGAGAATGTCTCATATCGAGAACATTTCACATTGAACATGAAGAAAAATTAATTATTTTTAATAATATGTAGAAATCTCCACTTTTACCTGAAGACGGTCGCGAGACCAGAAACACGTGTCGTAGTAAAATTATGTAAAACAAAGCATAATATTTTTTCTAAATAAATCCACATTACAACCAAAAACGTTTGCGGCACCTCTCTTCTTTTTAATATACATACTTTTCTCTCGTTGGAACAACTACAACATATTTCTTTTATATATATATATATATATGTATGTATAGGATTGGTATAAACGGTAATAAAATTCCCCAAAACAAAACCAATCTTCACTATTCTTAAAAGAGAGCTCAATACAGATTAGAGCAAATATTATTTATTCAAAATTATAATACAAACATGTTATAACACCACGACAAATATAACCATATTGTTTCAAAACTTCAGGTGACTTCTCAAGTGACGGTGTTGAATGTAGATTAAAGAGTTTATTAATAATTCTACATTCACCACTATCACTTGCGAAGACACCAGAAGTGTTGAAACAAAAAGGTATTTTTGTAGTGATGTTATAACATGTTTATATTAAAATATTTGAATATATATATATATATATATGGAATCGTCAGGCCACGATTGCATGTAGCATGAAACAGACTGTCGCCTCTGTGTTGACTTCTATGTTCACTTTTATATTTATATTTACACGCTCTATCTCTGATATTGAGCACTTTATTCCATAAATATAGCATACCTTAAGACTATATTTCTTTATATATATATATATATATATATATATATATATATATATATATATATATATATATATATATATATATATATATATATATATATATATATAAATAATCGTATATTTACGTTTTATTAAATCTAGAGATATATGTTTTTGAATATTTTTTATATTTTTCTTACTGATAATACTTTTTTTTGATTTGTGGTTGTTATTGCAATATGAAATTTCTCATATCTCAGTACTTTACGCTAAATTAATTAGACGTTTTCAAATACTTTTTTGTGTTTGCTGTGTCATGACTCTACTTTGTTAAACATTGCTCGAGGCATATAGCATAAATAATCTCGACCGAAAATATTAAATGTATGTCATTATAAAAATAGAAAAAATCCGATAAGACTGCGAAAAAAGTAACAAGGGCGAACACACGAAACGCGATGTATAATTATTGGGAGTTTGGAAGATATCAATAAAAATATAATCAAGAAGAAAGCTTCGATGATACCTTAATTAGAATTGCATATATATATATATATATATATATATATATATATATATATATATATATATATATATATATATATATATATATATATGTGTGTGTGTGTGTGTGTGTGTGTATGTGTATGTTACAGAGAGAGCTACGCAATTTAATTGATATTGCATGTCTTTTTATTAGAAAAGTTTATTTCAAATTTGTGCTAATTCAAAAATATATATTAATTGTATTCTTCATTTTACATTCGACTATGCAATATTTATGTATATATATATATATATATATATATATATATATATATATATATATATATATATATATATGCATAATATAGATATAATATTCATTTAATATTTGCACAATGCTCTCTACATAAACACATATCTATACATGGCTTTCTCTCTCTTTACATATATAGAAACGTTTCTTTTGTCTTCACACTTCAGAAAAAAAATAATTGATTACCCAAGTATATTCCACCGTGAAAATAATAATAAAGACTTCATATTCTCAAGGCCCTCTATATAAGAAGCAAACAAACAACGCTAAATGAGTTTAGTTATGAGTATAGCAATAATTATTTAAAATGATTATAACAGCAATACTTTAAAATGTTTAACATTTTAATTATATCAAATTAATGTTAGCTCCCTTAAATCAAAAACATGTAAAACAAAGGCATTTAAAACAAAGTCTAAATTAATTATAATAAGCGTTCATGGGCGTTTAAAATAATTACAGAAGATACGTATTAACAATGATATCACAACTATCATTTACATTCATTTTTTGTCGTAGCAATTCACCTCTGAAGATTTTAGCGGATGAGATTGGTAAAATAAAAATGAAAATGGAAAGAAAAGTAAAACAAAAAAAAGTACGGCGGCTTCTTTAATGAATTTAATATCAATATTAAGAATTATATATATATATATATATATATATATATATATATATATATATATATATATATATATATATATACTTAGGAAGCAATCCTTCCTTCATGGATGTTTCATTAAAAACGACAGACAATGTACTACGGTTAAGATTTTATTTAATTTTTCTTGTGTCCAAACAAGAGCTTTCTTTTCTGGACAAAGGGTGTGTAAAAACTGTCCAAATGTTTTATATTTCCGAGCGGTCTCGGCTATAACTTTAGCCATTATCAAGGATGATTCGACTTTTCAGCTTAATGGGTGTGTGCGTTCTGTGTATGTCTTAGTGTGTGGTAGGTATGTTTTTAATTTCCTAATATGGTTAGCACATTGTGGTTTGTTCGTAGTTAATATTGTTATAATTGTATGAAACTTTTGTTTATTCATTAATTGGAAATAAAATAAATTAAAAAACTATATATATATATATATATATATATATATATATATATATATATATATATATATATATATGGCTTCTGACATGAAAGTGTGTACGAAGACGAAAGATGTCACTGAATTATTCCGTTTGTTACAAAATTAATAACATCAGCTGCATACAACATTCTCTTACACATCAACTGAAAAAATTTGTTTATCAAGCTTTTTTTTTCTGTTACTTCTCTGTTATAGTTTTGTGATTTACTATTTACATTATTCGGACTATTTTCCTCATCTTTGTCGACATGTTTATCACAACGTTTCGGCCGTTTTACGCTTCGGCTTTCTTTAGGTGTTTGGTCTGTCGAACTGAAACCTTTATTTCGCTCACTGGGTTAGACTGTTCTAGCTCCACGTGCCATGACTAATGGATGTCAGTTATCAGTTATCTCCTGTTAATTCCCCTCTCCAAGTTCTTCATCGCCTTAAACACGTACTGAACTCACATACTTTGTCTCCTGTGAGCGTATTAAAGGGTTCAGTTCGGCATTCCAGCCAACTTAAGGATGACGGAGCATACAACGGCCGAAACGTTTTGATAAACATGGTGACAATGTAAATTGTGTACATAATACCTCATCTCAGAAATATATATATATATATATATATATATATATATATATATATATATATATATATATATGATATTGCTTTGTGATATCCGATTAAAATGTTGTGTTTTTTATCTTGCAACTCATTATTTTATTCTCCACTTACATCTAGACAGTTTCAATTGCAATTTCATATATTCTTTATTTCTAAATTTACTTCACTCAGTATAAAGTCCCTCAGAACGTTACCAAGAGAGATTGCCGTAATGGCGTAATGAAGGACGGAGCATGAAATAATAATTTTATATTATGAGGAGATGTAGCATAGATATATGTTGAACCGAAACTTGTTGATGTTAAGATAGTTGTTATGTGAGAAGTCTCGTCTGCTTCTTGCAGCAAAACAATAAATCTCTTTGGTTATCTCCCAGTATGGACTTATTCCTCGGCAAATGCCTACGAAGGGAGTGAGGATGAGTTAACAACGTGAAACTTGCCCGGCAGTTCGCAGCTCTAAAGGTTTGAGCTGGTGAATTTAAGGAGTGTAGATCATTTGAACATTTCCTATCGTAAGATCGCCAGAAAACAGATAGGCTCAAAATGTTTTGCTTATGGAATGTCGTATGCTGTATGGAAACAATTTATAACACACAAGAGAATGTAAGCACTTACGAACTGTTTCGACTGAGCAATGAAGTCCAATTATCACGCATCAATAAAGGAAGGACAATGTATGATCCTTTATTTTAGTTTATGTTTTTTTTACAGCACACAGCAATCGTTATATATATGAAATTATAAATATCAGCAGTATAGACATAAACATCAACATAGAATGGCGATAATCAGTATATGCTCAAAAATTTCTGAAGCGCTGAATAGAAGAGCAGACCCATTACACACAAACACACACACACACACACACACACACACACACACACACACACACACATATATATATATATATATATATATATATATATATATATATATATATATATATAATTATTTATTTAAATATATGATTCCAACTCGCGACATAAGAGGTCTCATGTTTCAAAACAAGAGCCGAAAACTTCAATATAATTATTTGAATTAAATTGAGTTAAAGTAAGCTCTGTTCCATCTTCAAGCGAATTTTTTTTTTTTTTTTTTTTGGAATAACGTATTTCAGAAATTTACGTGTTTTAATAATTGAAATAAAAATTTCCATGGTAACAGCTAAGGCGAATTGTTTAAATTGGGTAGGCGTGTGTTGGGTGTTAATAATAAGTATCAGTATAGAGTTACTTTCATAGATGTCAAGTCAGGGCAAGGTGGGGGTGTCTAAATTTGAAACGGAAGATGTTTTAGCCTAGTCTGGTTTACGTGTCTATGGAGCTTTATTTATTTATTTTTTATTTCTTTATGAAAGGGATTTGTGCATATAAAAAAAACAAAAACTGCCGTAACATTTGTTTTTTGACGACTTCATAAAGGGTTATTTTTTGTCGGGTATTTAGACTATTTATTTGGGCTATGGATTATATAAGTTATTATATTGTATGCTTGTTTTTAGCTAATTATTCAAACCATGAATTTGATGATGTCAACCGTAGAGCAGAGCAAGATAAACCTAGTGAGCCAGACAAACCTACCCAGGTTTCACGTAAGCGGATCATCAGGGAAAGCTGGCTAAAGAGGCAAAAGAGAAACACCATATTTATAGGCGATAATCAAAATCATACCTCGTGACCAAAGAAAAAGAAAATGAAAAATAACAAGAACACCGTAAAGATATATTCAATCGACTAAAAGGGGATATAAAACACGAACAATCAAGGTGTTCTTGTGTTGTTGTTTTTCATTTTTATTAAGGTAAAATTACGATACCAGTAGTAAACAGTTATTAATGATGTAAACAAAATTTCAAGCTTAACATTTGGAAATAAAAACAAAATACAGATAACTCTTTAAGAAATGTTGTTAAGATTATGTCCGATAAAAATAAATACATGTAGGTCTTTTAGTTATGTTCATATTATATAGTTTAAATAAATGTGTTGCGTACCAAAGTTATAAGAAACATGTGTGACGTTGGCTGAATACGAGAGGATGTCAGTAGAATAGTATTTGAGGCGTTGTCAAAGAAGTCAGGTGCGAATGAATGTGACCTCAAACGAACAATCACCATTATGAACCGTGTAACTAAACTAATAAGAAGTATTGTAATGAAGAGATTCCGTAGTATAATTAGATCGGAAACAGGCCATGAACAATGAAGCTTTGTTCTAGACACAGGAACAAGAAATAGAGTTTTCATGTACAGAATATGAACAGAATGGACAAAAGAAGTGCAGAACGATATATACATATCTTCCAGTGGATTACATAAAGGATTTCAACAAAGGAAGACACGATGATCTCGTTCAAATCGTGGAAGAAACATCAGAAACAAGGAATATATATTTTAATTATACGTACTCTGTATTGGGTATAATCAGCTCTCATGCGGCTAAAAAACCAAAAGGCTGTTCGGGAAATAACGTCTGATTATAGAGTCAACTTTTATTCCTGAATTACTGTATGTAAACAATATTTAAATAACTCAAAATAGGAATCCTGAACATATATGCATTACAACAATTGAGTTATATATGCATTTTCGATAAAACTGTTAAGTTTTGAAAACTAAGTAATATTTGAATGCAGACTCTGCAACTTCTTTGCAACGGAATCTCTTTTGGATAATAATACATTTTCAAGATGATAGTGGGTGATATATCAGGGCAATATGAGGAATGTTCGAAAGTAATTTCGTAAAAGTCTTCGAGTCAATTTTGTGTCATCCTCGCAACGTGTTGCTGAGCATTGCTATGAATCAGAATTGAACCTCTTCGGTTAACCAGTGCCGGTCTCGTTTCATCCAGTTTCTGTTTATTAAACGTCACTAGGGATGTTCTACTTTGATTCCAGAGAGTTGTAATGGATAAACCAAATGGCGGACCAGCAGGCAGGATAAATATTCATCTATTGATGCTACTATGGTTTTGGATACTATTTATGTGCTTTTGAGCCGATTGCCTGCGATTGACGTAAAGGATCCATTTTACACCATAAGTCTCCATTTGATCGAAAAAATGGATCAGTTTGAATTTTGCAGATGCAATATCGAACTCACATTAAAATGTTGAAATCTTTTAAATATCATTCTGTTCATGTGGAACCCATTTACTGGGTTTCTTCACCTTGCCTTTTTCTTTGAGACGTTCCAATACCGTTGAGATGATAATACTCACTATCGGATATATTGCTTTGATCGTGAGCATCTCGGGGCGGTGAAATGGTTCGCAAGCTTGTCTTGCTAGAAAATTACGACTGAGTAGTGAGTTCGATTTTCCCTGTGTGCCTCATACATTCGACATTGTGCCACATATAAGCTACATTTGGAAAATCCCTAAATTGATCTGACCGTTTCAAGTCTTTTTTTTTTCTTTTCGGTTTGTGTTTTCAGAATTTGACTGTCCAACTTGATCTTCAAAGCACATATTCACTGCAACCTCTGTTACTTTTACCAGCAATTGGTGAAATATTACCAACTCGTGAAGTAATGTAAGCGCATCTCTTTTTTATCTTGTTAATGGTTGTATGTATGGTTTTGAATGAGCTTGCTAAAAATTAAAAAGACTATACTTTCGCCATTAAGAATAATAGATTTTTGTACAAATATTATAATAATATATTTAGATCCCAACAGGCTTATTCTAGAAACCGGATATTATTTTCCGAACAAGATAATGATTTAGTTAATACATATTAAAACCATGGGGTACGATATAATGTGATTTCTTAGAATAAAAATTATATTTTTATTTTCATATGAAGACATGAAGACCTAAGGTAATTCATGTTAAGCGAGGCTTCTCTTGTCCTTAACAAGAATCCCTACGCTGATTCGGAATGAGTACAGCGAACGAATGATTGCACATGCTTTTCTCTCTTTTAACACACGATTACACAATACAAAATTCAAAACCTACTGAAGTTAGAACCTTACTGAATAAAACGTTTAATATAAATCTAAGAGGAGTTAGCAGGGAATGAAGCTAACGAGCCTATAGAGGATATATAGCTGTTGGTGCTTGATCTGAAGAGGTTGAGACGGTGGTGCTCAGAGAAACATCCAAGTGGGAGTCTACTTTAAATAGTAGTACTTCTTTGGAAAAACTGTGTAAAACCTCAATCTTACAATTGGTATACGGAAGAATGCATGGTTATTCAACAAAATAGTGTCGAAGTTCTAAAGGTCTGAACTGGTTTAACCAATGAGTAGAGCTCATTTGAATGTTGTAAAATAACCACAAAGACAGTGTTATCATTAATTCTGAACTGCTTTATTCTCGTACCAATGAGAGACAAATACAATATTACACTTGCCCCCCTTGCCAGTCAGCTGTTTATATAATACCAGTTGAGGTAACTTATGCCCTCCGGTGTCTGCCTGTGTGAATTTTCTAATTATCTAATGAGACCTTCCATTTCTACTCTACAAATATTGCCTAGATAAAACCACACCATTTCCGATCTCGTCTCACTCTTACAAAGATAAAGCATGGTGCTTTCAATCACGTTCCCAGCATATGGTCAGCAAATGAAACAACAGAATGAGTGATATGCTGTTATATATGGAACATTAACCAGGGGCGGAAATTTAAATATCTGTGTAGTGTAGTAATTGTCTTTACCAAATACAACACCAGGACTAACGGGATTAAAATATTTTCTTCAATTTTCACTTTATGTAGTACAGCACGCTTATTTTTCGAAAGATTTTCTCCGTGACAAACTTTTTTTCTAGAATATTAACCCATTACAAACCACCAAACGAAAGAGTCGGGACAGTGGGCATAAAGAAATTATAGATAGAAACCAGATAATCGATGATAAATGGAAGAAAGAAATATTCTCACGATTTGCATTTCTCCTATTATGGGCCTTATTATAAACATGATATAATAACACCATAATTCATCGAAGGTAATAGAATAGCTGAAAGGAAATGAATGATAAAAATGCATTGTTCTCAAGGGGTGTTTTATACCTCTGTCATACACAAACTTATATACATATATTTTCACGTGTCCTACACAGAAACTATAACACATGTATACAACACAAGCAGTGGAACATAGCGAAAAGAGACAGGGTGTCTTACTTGTAATAATTTCCAAAGGGAATTTGAGCTGCCGTAGGGTTATTGTTTTTCAAGAGAAGCCAGTTTTAGGATTCGCAACGGATATTCAATATGGCCGCATTTAACTTCTATGTCACTAGCAAGGACACATTCTTCAAACAGAAACCTTCGTGTCATACGTATTTCCCCAGATGTTTACTGCGATCCGGAGATGCAGGACCGTGATGGTTGGCGTCATCGACACATGAATGTCAGAGATCGCTCGATTGAATAATAAAATAAACAAAGACATTTTCTTAAAATAGAATTCATGAAAAATTTATTTCGTAATCCGCGGATTAATAGCTGATTTCTGAAAAATCTGAAAACATATAAACAGCAATGGGTTTTTATCAGTCTAGAATTAATATCGGATAATTGTAAATCTGTAGTGAACAAAACAAGATCTAGATTTAAAATTCAAATGCTATGCACTGACTCAGTGATTTTCTTAGAAATTAAAAAGACACGAATTTACAAACTTTGCTTAATACACACGCAAAAGCGAATCCAAAACAAAACTCGTGAAATTTCACAGCTGGATGCGAAGATTTTTTCGGCCAATACAAAACTAGGAAACATTTAAAAACAAAATTCAAATAATCTTCAATTCTCAGAAACAAATTCTTTTACAGACCTTTTTGCGAGCTGATCCGAGGTTTGTTCGTCATCCAATGGAAAGACCCGAATCATAATCGGGAGCGAATTCCTAAATGACCTTTTCAAGCCCCACGAACAAAATAAAAGACAGGCAAGTTCGCCTGTCACCAGAGAGAAGGAGCCGAGCATATTAACACGTCCATTGACAAACGTCAAGCGATCGTTATTATTAACTCTACCTTTCTCCTTCACCTCATTTATACTTGATAAACGAACGGAACATTTTAAGACTGAACGATTACTTCAAAATCATTCCTACACTACAATAACGCTCATACATATATACATGCATGCATGCATACATACATACCTTCCTGCTTACGTACACACAAACTCATTTTTGCAAGGACTACTATAAATATTTTGACGACCTTTATCAACCAAAATACATTAATTTTATTTGTAGAGACCTTAATTGATTTATATGTATATAAATTTGTTGGTCCACTTTACAGTTTGATTTTCTTGTTTTAGAACCCTCTTATGGTGGGCTATCTAACTAACAAGGTCAAATCAAACTAATCTGTTTCAACACTCATACACTTCACTATAACTCATAACCGACTATAAATCTATATTTAATACAGGATTTTATGAATTTATAATTAAAAGCAAATTTCTTATTTACATTATTTACATTGTCCAAACTGTTGTCCTCGTTTTGTTGGCATATTAACGACATTTCGACCGTTGTATACACTTAGCTTTTCAGGTGATTGGAAGTTCGAACTTAGCTTTTTGACCAGAGGCGTACAAAGGTAGAAACCCCATGAATATGTCAACAAAGATGAGGAGAGCTGTCCAAAGAATGTAAATATTGTAAATAATTAAATATTATATGCTAGAAACATAGACAGCAATCAAATAACTTGTAAACGTATAATTAATACGAGTTATTTTAATTTTTTATTGTCAATATCGGATTATAGTGCAGCCATTACTACGTTATTTTATAATTTGAAAAATTCCTAACAGCTTTGGAGATATTATTTCTTTTTGTACAAATGAGTGTCAGATGAAGAATGCGTAAAAGGCAAAGCAAAAGTCACATTGAAAATGTGATGGATATATTTTTTTTTTTTTACATTTGTAAATATATTAAAGAATTGATAAATGTCTTCAAAAAGAAGTGTAATGTAATGCTAAAGTCCTGTGTGGACGCTGGAGAATTTTGTCATTGTTTAAGAACATTCTTGAAGTCACAGAGGTGTGATGCTACCGGAGAACGTTAATAATAAATTTAAGAGAGAAGATGAGAAGCGAGGAAATTTTGATTGAAAATAAATGGCAAGGAAGAATAAGAAATAAACAACCGAGATTGGGGAAGATATAATGAGAAAAGAATGCATGGAAAACATAACACACAAAATAAAGAGAAGTAGTTGGGAATCGTGAGTAACCTAATTGACAAGCTCGAGCAGATGGTTAGTAGAACTAGTTCCACATCGTAAAAGAGAATTTGAAAATTAATTAAATCAACAAAAGACAGGAACTGTAAAATGCTATCATCACCCATGTTATATTTTGACCATAAATATATATAGCAAAACAAATTGTAAAGATTAACATACTTGAATAGGGTGCAATATTTCGTTAATTGTTTTGAAATATTTTCTTCTTCTTCTTCTTTTTCTTCTTCTTCTTCTTCTTGTGCGTGCTTCATCCCTTCAAAACGGGGAAAGTCATGGCTCTCCTCAACTGTCTATCCTTTGCAGTACTTATTAAGATTTATCCTTGCACAGATCCTCCCAATCACTGTCCTGCAGTCCATTTATAAAAGCTTATTAGATAGTTTAATTGCATTTCCCCCTCTGTATCACTTGCTTCCCTGTGAGTTTCAAATTCTCTAAGCTCTCTTTTTTTTTAAGTGTTATAGAAATTTCACCAGTCTGATTGCGTGTTGATATGTACTTCGAGTCAAGCAATTTCACATTTATATGAAGGATATCCCTTTTTTTTTTCCAAATGTTAAGCGGATGATTTATCGCATTTTCTATATTTGTGTTATATTTATGTTATAACATCGTTTCGAGGGATTCATTTGTAAGCCATCTTCAGGCACGCCTTTTTTATGTATTACTTTTTATTCATTTATCATCAAATGCTGTGGATAGATATGAAATGTGAAAAATAGACAGACACTCAGATCATTTAGATCCAAAAAAGCAAGTCCATAATCTATATCTATAATTCTCGAAATGTCTGTCTGTCTGTCTGTGTGTGTGTGTGTGTGTGTGTGTGTGTGTGTGTGTGTGTGTGTGTGTGTGTGTGATCTGATGTTGTTCATACATTTCTACAGTTTCCATCCGATTTCCATGAAATTGTTTATTTATTTGTTTATTTTTTGATAGATAACTCTTCATTGCCGGTTTTGAGTCCAAATTGTTGGCGACAATGGTTCTCCACTACTTCCTCTCCATTATAACTCTCAGCAACGTTTTACTATTTACTATCTGTTCTTATATATATATATATATATATATATATATATATATATATATATATATATATATATATATATATATATATATATATATATATATATATATATATATATATATATATATATATATATATATATATAAAAAACTTTAATTAAAATAAATAGTTTAAATTATTACAATAATATTTTTTATTATTAAACAGTTCCCTTTTCAGGGCCACCTCGCATTCAAATTATTACTCTCCCCCACCCATCTCGGGAATTGCCTCAGTTGCACGCAATTGTTACTAAGATTGCTTTAAGTGTGGGCTGACTTTAAACTTAAACTGCTCCAATTGAACCTCAAAAGTTCCCAGTAATGAAATATCCGGTCGAAGGCGGGTGATACTGCTTGTGCATTTCTATTCTCAACAACTCGTGTCACTTAACTTATTTTCTCATTTCCAGCCTGGGATATAATGTTTAATTATTTTCCATTTGAACATATAATATCGTCACAATAGTTTACACTAAGCCTGATATGACCTTAGTGTTAACGTATATTGTGTCCTCAGTTATCTAACAATATTTCCTATCAATTATTCAGACATCTCACAGTGGTAAGTTTGAAACTTTCTGTTTACTGACAAAGACATGTTTACTTATTCGAACATGACTTTCTTATGAGTCTAACTTTTAAGGAAGTTTCTGTGTTACCCCGTTTTTATACCATGATAGTAATCAAATAACTTCCTCAATTACCAACCACAATCACGAAAATAACGGTTGCGTTCTTGAAAACTATCTAAAATTTGACATTTTCTCAAATCTAATCTAATTTTTGAATTAGAAATATGGAAGTCAAATTGCACGCGATGATTCATTTATTCCAATGTAAGACGCCCTTATTTCGTAAATGGAAAATATATTTTTCTCAAATCTGGGATGTGAATTTCCCAACGGATATAAGGCTGATAATGAAAGAATGTGAAAGAAAATAGAGAAACGGATAAAATTGAAAATCTTGCATGAGATTTGACGATACATTTGAGTGTTGTCGACGTCATCATCATACCTGCCCAAATGATTCTGTCAGCAATATTTTGGGATCCGTTCATTCGCAGAGAATCCAGGGACCGATAACATTAGGATCAACGTGAAAGGCATTGATTATTTGTTCCCAGTCGATCACTATGTTCATATGACTTAGGCTTGTTTGGAAAATGCGGAAAAATGAACCCAAATAATAATGATAATAATAATAATAATAATAATATTCAACAATTGTAACAAGTTTACGAGACTTTACAATAAGCACAGACACAACAATCAATCTAATGGCGCAGACAACCTGATCAAAACCTCTAGAGCATATTGCGATTTCATATTGACATGGCAGTCCCTGCAGAGAGTAATGTATCTTTGAAGGTCTTCAGCAAGCAAAGATCTTGAAGTGCAAGTCTCAGAAATGTTGCACATGAAGACATCAATAATTCCAGTTGTTTTTGGACCCCTTTGATTCATTGGAAAATTTCCGATATATTCGTTGAAGAGATTCCTGATAGCTAATGCAATACAGAAATAAAATATTGTACCCAAAAGTATAGCTAACACATAAGGAAAAGCTTTATCTATGTAAAATGTGTTTGACTTTAAGTTGTTTGTTTGTTTGTTTGTTTTGTTTTTTTTATTGTTTCTATTTACAAAAATGATCAGTGGAAAATTTCATGAAGCCATTTCTGACATTAGGCCTCTGGTTGGTACGGGCAGGAAATGTGTATGCAACAGAAATCAAAGGAAATAATAATAAAAATTAATAATAATAATAATAATAATAACCTCGACCCATCAGGATTTCAGAGCTAAAATTAATATTTTTCCGGAACGACTCACTTAATCTAGAAAACATTCTCTGTCTCAAGGAAACGTCGGAAATATGCATAGATAACTCGCCTATAGTGCAATTTTTAGGCATATACCCCGGAGTGGAACAGCTAATAAGACATTAATTAGGCCCTTACTGTGTGTCAAGAAGATAGAAAATAATAATAATAATAATAATAATAATAATAATAATAATAATAAAAGGTAGAATTACAGAAACACCCTTAATAGATTTAGATTTTGTCACAAAGATTAGGAACTGGAGCATGATGAAGCTTATAAGTACCTAGGAATTAGCGAAGGAGATGGCATACAACACCCCAAATGAAGGAAAAATAAGAAAAAGAGTACTACAGGCGTGTACGTCTGGTACTAAATACTGAGCGAAACTCGAAAAACAGAATATCAGCCATAAACACATTGGCTGTTCCTGTGGTGCAATACAGCTTTAATGTCCGTAACTGGACCATAGCTGAAATTAAGCGAATGGACGCCAAAACGAGAAAGCTTCTCATTTGCTATCGCATGCATCATCCCAGAGCTGATGTTGATCGTCTGTATGTGCCCAGATCCGAAGGAGGCAGAGGATTAGTTCAACTAGAACTGTCCTACAAAACTACAAAAATTGGCCCCCAAAGATATTTGGAAACTACAGAAGACTGGATGATGGTATGCGTCAAGGAACATGAAAGTAGTAAGCGTCTTTACTCCGTAATGAAAGAAGCCAACAAATTCAAAATGGAGTTTCAAATGGGTGTAGAGATGCAACTACAGCACAATAAACCGGCTGAAACTGCAAAATACCTAAAAAAGACAGCAAAGTCGAATGCAACCGACCAGATACAGAAGCGATGGCAAAATAAACCGCTTCATGGCCAATACTCTGCCCGTACCAAACAAGCTGACGTAGAAAAAATCCGTACCCATCAGTGGCTATGTAGTGCAGGGTTGAAAGCGGAAACTGAAGGTTTTATCCTTGCTGCGCAGGACCAATGCTTGCTAAATAGGAATTATCAAGCACACATACTAAAATATTGTGTCAGCCCAAAATGCAGATTCTGTGATAAATATCCAGAAATTATTGATCATCTTGTGTCAGGTTGCACGGTGTTGGCACCCACTGAATGTAAAACCCGACATGACAGAGTGGGCTAATATGTGCACTGGAAAATCTGCAACTTCTACGGGAAGGAAACTGAAAGGAACTGGTATGAACACCACCCAGACCCGGTTACGGAGATAGGACCTGTTACAATTCTATGGGACTACACAATAACACTGACAGAACAATCAAAGCCAACCGCCCAGATATTGTTGTTAAAGACCACAAACAAAAACGGTGCCTCCTTATTGATATGGCAGTCCCTGCTGACTGCAATGTATCTTTGAAGATATTCAAAAAGTTGTCAAAATACAAGGACCTTGAAATAGAAATCTCGAAAATGTGGCATATGGGAACATCAACAATCCCTGTTGTAGTTAGAGCTGGTTGGAAAAGATTGCAGTAGACTAATTGAAGGGATTCCTGGAAGTCCATGCTTCAAGGAGATACAAAAAAATTGTTCTGACAAGTACAGCCCACATTTTACGAAGGGCTTTATCTATGTATTTTTTTAATTTTTTTTTTTGTCAGTGGAAAGTGTCATGACGCCATTTCTAACCTTAGGTCCCTGGGCGGGACCCGGAAAGAAATGTGTAAACGCCAGAAATCAAAGAAAATAATAATAATAATAATAATAATAATAATAATAATAATAATAATAAATGTCACCATCCTCGGGGCATTTCTATCGACACAGATCGAACGGTACAAGTAAATCACACAAAATTTTCACACTGGTTGACATGCGCGTAAAAACTGCCAAACACATCACCGCGAATAGAAAGACAGGGGAATGGAAACAGAAAAAAATATTTGTACTTACTAACTTTTCCTGTTGTGGTTGGAGCTTTGTGCTTAATACCGAAAGAACTCAACAACAAATAAACAAAATCACTGGCACAGAATCTCGCGAAGAAATTAAAAATGAACTGTTTTAATAAGCACAGTCGAAATCTGCGAAAAAAAAAATTGTGTATTTACGTTTTCTTGTTATTATGTGTGTTTTGAAAAGTTAAGTGGAAACAACAAAATAGTTATATCCTTTGCTTGCCCAAGTTTCCGGCCTCATATTGAAAGCTAACATATCGGTCCATTTCGATAAATCTAAAACAGAAATAAGAATATTAAAAATTTTCGCGCGTGGTCCTCTATTTAAGCCCTTAAATATACGCTGTCACACATGTAGCGAATCGTGTATATGGATACTCATTGCGCTTCATATGCATTGCTGTATCAGTTGCATGTTTGCTAAAATGCTATGCCAAATTAATTATTATTGCCATTATTTCCATCTTCTTATTTTGGCATTCGATGTATAATTTAATATCAAGTTCAATTTATAATACACTAGAGGGAACGGAACAAGGAATATTAGCTGCGATATATTGAAGAACATACATTTAATTTCCGTTTTATAAATAAATATTGGCTCTTTCTTATATTTATACATCCATAATATTATTGTGATTATGCTTATCGAGTCTCCTCCATATTGTAGGTGTATTAGTATTTCCTCATAAATCTTTTGTCAAAGAGTCATAATTCTTTCTTAAAAGTTCGATTCTTCAAACACTGATTCAAAATGATTTAAGTTTGGAGATCTAGATTTTTAGCCACATTTATCGGACCTTCTTTTTTAAATTTCCACTTTTATGCTTTCTTATATCATTAAAACCGGCATTTATGCATCTACAGTCAATTGAACAAATTAGGAGAGGCCAAGAAATGTGCAATTTTTGTTTAAAATTATGGATATAATTTAAAAAAAAATAAGGACTTGCTTAAGTAATATATATATATATATATATATATATATATATATATATATATATATATATATATATATATGTGTGTGTATGTATGTATGTATATATATATACACCCAAATAAGCACGCAAAAGTTACACGTACGCACACACAAACAAAAATATGCACAAAAACGTGTCTATACACACCCAAACACAAACGCACAAAAACACGCACACACATACGCGTGCGCGTGTGTGTGTGTGTGTGTGTGTGTGCTAATACGAAAATCCACATGTTGGAATCATCCAAAGAAGGCTGTATAACAATATAAAATGTATATATATATATATATATATATATATATATATATATATATATATATATATATATATATATTTATATATTAAAAAATATAGAAATATATATTTATATATATTTATATAATTTTATATAGCTCATTGTATAAAGTATATAGAGCAAAATAAATTTAAATATTGTAATAAATTTATTTCGACAGATAATTTTTACCCGTCTCTTCAGACCGAGTGATGTTAATAAATACGTTCAGCTAGATATTTCAATAATAATAAATTAAAAATAAAGCAGACAAAACCGGATAAAAAAAGAAAGAAAACACAAACAAGAAAAGTTGAAAAGGAAATAAGAAAAAGAGGGAATAAAAAAAATAAAGAAGAAAAAAAGAAAGGAAAATAAAAACGTAAAGATAAACCAGACAAGCGTAGTTAACATGACCTAAAAAAATTAAGCAAAAATTAAAAATGTATTATTTTTGAATTGTCTGGTTGAATTCATTAAGGTGTATCGGTATACAGTGGCTGATATAAATTATGGCGTAATAAATTTATTACCATATTTAATATTATTTTAATTGTTTTTTACTATATATATATTATGCTTGCAAATTCTTTGCAGATGAAGACTATCCCTTCATTTGTTAGCTTTATATATAGAGAGTGGTGGATATTAACGGGTTAATGTTTTAGATACCACCACATGATGATTACCCACTAAACGAGCTTTCGGACATAGATGCACGCGTCTTCAGCCTCTACGGGTAATGTATAACGGACAAGAAACTGATAAGCAAATTTGTCCTGCTGAACGACATATTTATTGTATTAGTTCTCAACTCCCCAAAGAAAACTTATATGTTTACAAATTCAATACGTTGATATCAGGATCAATGTGATCTATGACTGGAGTAGTATCAGGTAAATTCTTCTCTTCTTCTTCTTCTCATTATTATTATTAGTAGTAGTAGTAGTAGTCGTAATAGAAGTAGAAAGTATTAGTAGTAGCAGTAATAATATTACTTCAAGTTCTCCTAATTTTCTTTTTGGTAATCTTTAGCAATTCTTAGATATTTTTCAGAGTTACTGGTTAGTCTAATCACCAAAGAGCAGAGCCAGCTAAATCATTGTGGTTCTGGTAGAATAAGACAGAGAAACAGTAAACCATATACTGATCAAATAACATAACTCGGGATGAGGGCTGAGGTTAGAAGTTTAATAATTAATAGCTGTAGGGAGACCAAACTACACGCAATACACTGAAGGGCAGGTGAAAACATTACCGTCTAAAGCAACAAAAACAAAAAAAAATTGCTAGTAATTTTTTTTTTTACTTATAGAAATGGAATGCTCTTTATTTTATTACTATGAAAATAAATTGCCGGTATTTTTGGATTAAAATTCTTTATTGATGCTAAAATGTAAAAAAAAAATAAATATTTCCAAAGAAATGGTAGAATAGCTGGACAGAAAAAAAAAAGATAAAAGTTTCGAACCATCAAATGAATCCTAGTTTTTTGGAAACAAAAGCCTACAAAAAAAAATAAATAAAGATAAGACTCTCACGACTTCACATAGGCTACATAACCATAGGCCATAACGCTCTCACGACTCCATATAGGCCACATAACTTTACCAATTTTTACTCGCTGACGAATGATGCCCAACCCAGATGTACAACAAGCCAAGTCGTATTAACGGTGAAAGTCATTTCAGTTGAATTTACTCACTTCGATCCTGTAAGATATAAACAATACAAGGAAAGCAATATGAAGCAACGTTTGAAAATACTGAAAACGACGAAATAATATCCTAACTTAAAGGAATAGGTTCATACCAAAAGATATAACATTAACAATAACTCGTCTAAAAGTTATATGACGATGAAACGTGCGTTTACCATGAAAGTCTAACATTATGTACAAAATTTCAGTAATTGAAGGCATAAAGTTGCCTACAGTATGTACATATCGGCTTTAAATAAACCATAAACGTGGTGATATGCCGCTAAATAAAAGTAACCAAACCAAACAAAACCAATTCAATTCTCAGAAAAGAATTATGTCGCAGATGAGAATTTATTAATTTTGAAATTGTTTTTTCTGACAAATATCAAAATTTCAAATGCACTGAAATTGTTGACAGCCAAGGCGAACAAGAACTAAAATACAATTTCATTCTTTTCAATATAATATGGACTGCATTCACAATATGCAAGTTGAATTTGTTGAATAAAAAAAAGAATGAGCTTCAAATTTCAATAAATTCCATACTTTACTATCTATAAAATATATATATATTTTTTTTAGATTTATAACAAAACAACTAGTGGTTCCCCAGTCGGTAGCTAAAGCTACTTCGTACGAAAGGCCTAAACCTGGCATTTGACACAAATAAACGATTAACAAGTTGTATTTATTAATCAAACTTATTTTATACATCAAGGACTAATGTCTAAAATCTAATTAAGTTACAGTCAGCGACGAAATTATTGGTACACCCATCCATTTTGAATATTCTTTATGCACTTCTCAGAAATTGATGACCGTATGATGCCAGGATATCTATATGTTAGTAAAAAATGGAAAAGAAATATAAAACTCAATTTTCAGAGTAACAGGTTAAATACAACTAATTTAACAGGCGAATTATTCAAAATATCAAAAGATATATTTATTTGCACAGTATGAAAAATAGAAAAAAATGATCCGTTGTATCTTTTAAATGATTAAAGATATTTTACTTGAATTGTCCGATGTTTTTATAAAACTATTGGATTCTACAATATGAATACATAAATACTCTTTAAGCTTAACCGAAGAATTGTGATGAAATCATTCACAAGGGAAAATGACATGTTCATTTATTAATCAATCATAGCTAAGGATCGAAGCTCATGAAGGATTCAAATAATGTCCAAATATATATATATATATATATATATATATATATATATATATATATATATATATAAAAGTGAACATAAAAGTAAACACTTAGAGGCGACAGTCTGTTTCATGCTAGATGCAATCGTGGCCTTACGATTACATCTAGCATGAAAAAGACTGCCGCCTCTAAGTGTTTACTTTATGTTCACTTTTATATTACACACGTTCTATCCCACAATCTTCCAACTTATTCAAGATGATCTTCGCCTTTCCTCTCCTTTAAACTGTTTTTCTCCTGGATTAACAAGTTGCCTCACATTTTTCACATAGAGTCAACGACGAAATTATTCGTACAGCCATCAATTTGGAATATTTTTATCCATTTCTCAGAACCTAATTCCGTTATGGTATATTATATATGTTAATAAGCAAAGAGGAAGTAATTTTCAGAACAATAGGTTAAATACAACAAACTTAGCAGGCAAATTATGCAAAATAACAAAAGACAAAATTATTCGTACAGTAGGAAATTATCATTTTGATTTGACTGATTCGTGTATGTAATTGACATAATTATTTTATCGGTGAAGCCTTCTAGACTATTTATTCAGTAGATTCTTTGTGATAATTCTAGCAAAGAACGTCACGTGGTGCATAGAGTTTCACTATTGTTATTCTTACTTTAACAACACGATGGGGAAAACAAAGTAGCATAGCGGTGACTTGAGACAGAAAATTAGTATAGTTACAGAACTATTTAAAATTGGTTACCTATCCCTAGAGCTAATGTACAGTCCTTAGACTTAGCTTAGACTGTTTGTCATGACAAAGAATTTGCATGGGCTTGGAATAAATCCAAATTTTCACGGAGAACTGCACGAAAACTGTGTTTCGAGGTTAATATTAACCTAAGATTTTCTTCTGAAAGACATCGCCAAAATGATGGATATGATGGGTATCAGTGTAAGTACTTGCACAATACAAAGATTTTTTAATAGAAATGGGTTGTATAGAAACCGACCCCAACGAACCCATCTTCACAAATCAAATCACGTTTCTTCTCGGTTTACTGTTGCCAAAATGTTCTTGAACAAAGGGCATTGCTTCATAGAACAAGTATTTTGAAGTGATGAAACAGAAACTGAACATTTTGGGTATAATAATGTACAGACGTTTTGGCGCAAGAAAGAACACAGCATCAATATCAAAACATGGAGCCGGCTCGATGATTTTTTGGGGGTTGTTTTATCTAGACTGGGCAATTAATTGCAATAAGAGGAATAATGAAACCTGCAGACTATATCAAAATCCTGAATGAAAATCTACAACTATCAGCGCAGTCTTCACCTAGGTCGGCTATTTACTTTCCAGCAAGATAATGATCCCAAACATACGTCTAAATCAGTGACTGCGTGGCTTCTGAAAAAGAAGTTTACATTTCTGCTTCGAATCTTACTTGAATCCGATTGAACATCTATGGCAAGTATTGAAAGTTCGAATAAATCGTCGGTTACCAAAAATCTTCAGCAATTAGAACGTTTAAGCATTAAATAATGGAAGAAAATTCCAAAAAAAGTATTGTTCAAATCACATGAAAATCTTTAGAAAACGATTGCAGTAGGTTATAAAGATGAGAGGCATTGCTATTGACTATATATTGTGGAAATTATTCATTGTTTTCTATTTTTCATACAATACGAAAGGATTTGTCTTTTACTGTTTTGCGTAATTCGCCTGTAAAATTGGTTGTATTTAAACAATTGTTCTGAATATTGAGTTTTATTTTCCTTTATTGTCCTTATTAACATAAAAAACCTGGCAACATACGCGCATTAGATTCTGAGAAATGGATAAAAATATTCAAAATTGATGGGTGTACGTATGTTCGCATCGTTGACTGTATGAGGTGGCTATTTCAAAAATGATTTCTATATTCTTAATTTTTATTTTATCAATTAAACTTGATACTGTTGCAGCAATCCCAGATATCAAGCCGTATTATGTGCATAGAGGACTAAGAGGTTAAGCGACGTGATCTAGAAGATTATATTTATGGCTCCCTCTTGACTCCATTCTTGGACTAAAAATATATACATTGCAACAAGATTTAAGCTACACACGTTTCGATGATCAAAAATTTATTCATGAAAAAATGCCATGGAAAAAGGACATGACTATTCTGTCTAATAAATATTCAGCACGAAAACGATTTTGTATATTTAAAGAAAAACATAAAAATATGCTTTTATTTAACATGACTGACACAAAGTAAGAGAGGAGTTTAGTATTCGACCTATGTTCAGAATTGACATTTTCGCACAAAAACATTGTCCAGGGATCCCAGTAAACACAGAAAATGCAATGGGCTTACGTACTTCATGCAATGATAGACGAGCTAGAAGCTGTAAGCAGGAAGGAGACAGCTCTCTCTCTTTATATATATATATATATATATATATATATATATATATATATATATATATATATATTAAAGGATTAATGTACTGACGACATATAGGATCTTGACGCTCACATGACAGCCCATTGGTGAAGATTGTTAGGTTACTGCATAAATATTGAGGAAGAAAGGTATCAAAACCAGCGGCAGTTCGGCGAACAAGCAAAAGACATATGTCCTAAATAAGGGCCTGGAATATAACACAGGTGCTGGCTGTGTCTCTCCTGCGATCATTTCAAATAAGAATGAATATATATATATATATATATATATATATATATATGAGATTAGAGGAAAACCGCAACCGATTTTAGATTTAATATGGATTCTTTAAAAAATATATATCCTAGTTTATTTTCCATATTTTGCTACACACGTGTCTGCCCTCGCGACCTTCATCAGGCAAAGGGTGGTTATTTCCACATTGTTATTAAAACGAATTAACTTTTTCTTATTTTTTCGGTGTTAAACTGTTGTCTTTTGTGTATAGTAGTGATCCAAATTTTCTTGGACTTGTATTGAAACTTTTCTTCTGCTTAAGGGGTAATAAAACTTTTAGAATTAGTCAGAGAAAAGGTGAAGAATGAAGATTTTCGTTTTTGTCTTTTTATTCTATCTGTAGGTAAAATGTTGTAATTGTATGGACATAGGGCGATATTAAACAATTCTACACTCTACTTCCAAAAAAGTACGCCCGAAAACCAAATGCAAACAAGTATATAATTTCAACGAATTAGCTTTTTCTAGATATACTCATTAGAAATAGAAACAACCACATAATCTCAGATATCTACCACAAATTGCAGACACTCAACAATATCTTCATTTCAATAACTATCAAACAAAAAGCTGTCTAAAATGCATCCCCTATTCCCTAGCACGTATGATCTGCACTATAGTGACCGACAAACACATGAGAAAAACCAGAGCAGAAGAAGTACATAAAACTACGCTACCCCATAACAGTAAGAAACAAATGTTTTCAAATAGCAATAAATATACTAAAAACAACGAAAATAATTCAAAGGAAATGCCAATAAATAACATACAGCACATATTAACCTCATTCAAATCTAGCGAGGTATAGAAGATACTGGTACGTTTTTGAAAACCCCAAAAATGACATTCACAATAAATAAGTATTTAAACTGCAAGTACAACGATGTGTTTTATGCACGCAAGTGCAGAAAATGCAACAAGTTTTATATAGTTATCAGCCAAACACTAAAAAACAGAGTTTCCCTTCTGAAAAGCAACACCAAATTACCAGACAACAGAAAACTCTTTGTATTCCAACACATGTACAAATGTAAACAAGTTAAATTTAAAATGATGCCATTATATCAAAAAGACAATAATTCTTGCTTAAAAATACAAGAAAACCTTCATAAACAAATTTAAACCATCACTAAACAGATCATAAACCCATACACATGAACACACAACATACACACATAATGGCCAAATACACTGGTCGGACCACAAATACACACACATACACACAGAAAAAAAAATATCTATGGAGAGCGAATATATATATATATATATATATATATATATATATATATATATATATATTGGCAAAAAAACAAACAATAGGCTACCCACAAGCTCACAAGAAACGTATACACAAAGGATGTGTTTGTATATATATATATATATATATATATATATATATATATATATATATATAATTCCTTATAATATAACTGTAAATAAGTAGAGGGAAAGAATATGCATATATATACTTGATAAAAAAACACATGTACACACATTACACAGAAATGAAGAGAGGCCTAAGAAGGTACAGGTGTCATAAAAAGATACGAACGAAAACCATCTTCCTTCGACCTTTCTCTGAACAATCCTATTTTTTTACCACTGAAGCAGAATTATAATTTCCCTATAAGTCCAAAAATAGTTGGATTACTAGTACAGACAAAAGACAATGATTTAACATCGGAAAATTAAGTCCTTTTAATAAAAAGTGGAAATAACCAAGTTTTGTTTGATGGAGCTCGGGAAACTGAAAAACGTGTAGCAAAATGTGCAAAATAATGTAAAATATATATTTAAAAAAATCACATTAAAAGCAAAAACGTTTGCGGTTTCAGTCTTCTCTTTAAAGTGTACACTTTTCACTCGTTGGAACAACTACAACCTATCCCTCATATATATATATATATATATATATATATATATATATATATATATATATATATATATATATATAATTAAGTAATTCATCGACTTTAGAAGAAACCATAACAGAATGCAGAGAGTACTGGACGGCCGTTTCATCCTATATTTGGGACTCATCATCAATGTGATTCAACCACCGAGAATTGAACACGGACACTTACGTTATACCAACTGTTCCAACGGGCCTCACTGATGAAGAAGTAGCGATTCAGACTCGATATAGTTCTGCTCGATCACATATTCCGTGGTGGAACTCATCCGATTTTCTCTTTTACCCATAGGACTGTTCCCCCCGACTACTATCGCCAAGCCGCTCCATCCAGAGCATTAGAAGCCAGTTCAAGTAAGGATATACACGTGATAGAATTTAGGAGGAATTTCTATCACACACACACACACACACACACACACACACACACACACACACACATATATATATATATATATATATATATATATAATATAAATATAAAGTGAACATCGAAGTCAACGTTACAGGCGACAGTCTGTTTCATGCTATATGCAATCGTCAGGACCTGACGATTGCATATAACATGTTGACTTTATGTTCACTTTATATTTATATTTACACGCTCTATCTCTGATATTGAGCACTTTATTCCATAAATATAGCATACCATAAGACTATATTTCTTTATATATATATATATATATATATATATATATATATATATATATATATATGTGTGTGTGAGTGTTTGTGTCTATGTGTGTGACATTGTGAAATATGTATATTTCAGTATTTTATAAAAGACATCAGGCGTAACAGATATTTTAGATTAATTAATTTGAGTTATTTTATTCCTTCTTTAACTCGTATGAAGTTTATAGGTTAACATAACTGTTTTAATGTCTACTGAGGGCTTTCGAGAGCAAAGAAAACCAACATATTTCTTTTGTCATTTCAAGCACTCTATTTAGTAAGATACATGGAGAATTGTACTATGATGTTCTGGATACCACTGAAATCATCTATGAATATCAATATTTGGAATGATATATTAAAAAGTAAAACCCAATAACGTAAGTAAAAGAAAATAATGAAAAATAGGCTGGCAACTTTGAAATAGAAATTAAATAATATCGATCGAATGCAAAATACGAAGAGGAAAGATGAGAAAATAATATTAGAAATAATAATAATAATGATAAAAATAATAATAATGAGATGAAGTACAACAACAATAAAAACCAGAACAAGAAAAATGAATACGATAATGACAACGCTAGTAATATTCTTCATATAAATAGTTGTAGTAGCAGTTTAACAGTCGAGTCACTGTAACATTAAATGGACGCTGTCTGCGTTCGGGTTGAAAAGATCACAATTTTTCATGGGTAATTTATTTTTGAACTTGCCACCACCATAATTTAGTTGAACGGAAGAACTCTGAGACCGCTGAAATGATTCTCAGACAGCCAAACCAGCGGAAGATATTAACAAGCATTACTTCGAAATCCTCTCAGATGAAACAATTCTTAATTCGTCAAAGAAATATATTTTCTTTTATGAAAATTGAATAGGAAAAGAAAACACGAAAAAATATTGGGATATATTCAGTCTTCAACGTTATTAGAATAAATAAGTATTTTTGTTCAGACAAATATAAACACACAGGTGTGTGTGTATATATATATATATATATATATATATATATATATATATATATATATATGTTCAAAACAAAAGTCATATATATATATATATATATATATATATATATATATATATATATATACATACATACATACATATATACACACATATATAAATATGCAAAAACATATTATATAGCAGATCATTATTCAAATATATATTGTCAAAAGTGACAACTATTAAGTTTGATCATGAGCCATTCTAAGTTTCTTATAGTGGATATAAGTTTCGTACAGGGTGAAAGTAATGACGAAAACTGTTCATTATGTGGAATTTTTTATACTGTTCCTCGATCTCAGATTTCAGCTCACATGAGCCATCATCAGTGGGATTGTATGGACATTAAAACAGAGTTGGTCACAATCAAATATGACATCATGTTATGTAGACATAGAAGTTTGTTATGCGATGATTATGGTCGCGGAATAGCATGCGTTTCTATGGCTTTGTACACTACCACGTGAGAGCAAGGAATGTTATCACATGGTTATGTTGATCACATTTCTTTCATTCTTTGTCTGTTATATTTAAAAATATATGTTTGAAGATATACATACATATATATATATATATATATATATATATATATATATATATATATATATATATATGTGTGTGTGTGTGTGTGTGTGTGTGTGTATCTGTATCTGTGTATACGGAAGCCATGAATACAACTTTCACCTAATGATGCTGAAATCATTCAGTTAACATAAAAATATCAATATTTTAACATAACTTGCGCATGCGTAGGTGCGCTCAATTCAGTCGTCTCAGTCATACAATTTAAAAGTAAGATCAAATTTATGATAAGAAATATGCCTCACTTTGCTATCATATTTGATTTAATTATAACTGCGGAAATACACATGACTGACAAATTCAATAAATTAAGGGAAATAATTCCTACACGCTTGGCTGATTATGTCTCTTTTGATTCATGACTGACTAAACAGAGGATTTCCCGCAGTAGGTGGCCGTTCCTCTCTGCTGTAGACTGGTTGCTAACCAGCACTACAGAACCCGATCCTCCCTGCTATTCCGCCCATAGCTGTCGAGGTTAAGAGATGGATTTATACATTTCCCGGGGGCATTTTAAACTCGGCTCTCTGATTTTTCTTTCCGAACTGATATTAATATTAATTATTTCTTTTGGTTCTTTGTTATACGTACACGTTCCTTTTTTTAAACATAGTGAACGTAGGAAATATTCAAATTATCGTTCTTTCCGATCGTTTTACTCTAATCTATGAACCATTTAAAACATTGCGGTTGTGCAATAGTAAATGTGGTTCTATTGTTATTGCCAAACATGTAAAATATGTTGAAAATTGTTTATGTAATTAGTTACCAAACACAGTCATTAAATTTTAGACGTGTTATTAGTTGAAAGTGTCATGTTTTGTTTTTGTTTAATGACAAAGGCTTATATTATTTTTAGACGCATTTTGATGTTGGAGGTGTATATTCCAGTTGTTTGCTTGACAATTATGTTTCGTATTTCCTTGCTATTTTATTTGGGCTCCTATGGAGGTCTGGTCTGAGTGACGTAGAATCGGCGTTCATAATGACTTAGAATTTTTCTGCATGATGAACTGATTAAGTGGATTTAACCGACTTCAGATAATTATTGCGCTTTCTATTAAGACATTTATAAAGATACCATCCCGAGGGAGATTTCTTTCCCTGAGTAAAACAACTTCTCAATTTCACACATTATGGTAAGAGCACAGGCTCACAACGACCAATCCCATAAATATATTTTTTTGAATTTTTTTAAATTTATATACTATAATTGTAACTATAATTTTCTCTCATTTGTTAGTGAAGTCGTTCTTTAAAAAAAAAATTGCATAAAACCTCGTTCATGTGTTGAGTCCAATTGGTTGCACGCACACATGTATGCGTGGGGGATGTGCGTGTCTGTGAAATTATCTATATGCTATAAAAATCTAAACGCCTTTTCTATACACACAACTTTTTCTCCCATTTTGACATCGCCGAAAAGCGCCATTTATAAATCATAAATTATTATAGATTATAAAGCTTCACTTTTCTTTCGAATATTATCATACAACCTATAAACTCGCATCACACACACACACACACACACACACACACACACACACACACACACACACACACATATAGCACAATGTGTAAATTGCCGACATATTTATTTTTTAATTTCGAGCATGCTCATTGGTTGATTTTAATTTTGGTGACTACACATAACAATGCCAGTTGGGCACCATCTATAGGAAAAGAGCTCCATGGTGCAATTAACTGTAATTTGGAAACGCCAGGATGTTATACTTGGCATTCGCTCCAGAAGCACTAATACGAACATTTCAGTGTGTTTGAGTGACATTCTGAGGAGACCACACTAAACTACCGAGTTACAAACAATGAACAACGAAGAAATGAAAAAAAATCCACAATGTTAAATAAAATATTATGATTTCGGAATGACTGAAAAAGACTAGTTTTCAACAAGATGGTTTTTTACGTTATACAGGCTATTCATCTTTGTCCCATGGCCAGGGACCACTAGTTCCGCGGAATCATAAAACAAAGATAACCAAGGAGTAGATCGTTTACAGTTCTATGAAAAAAGGGTCAGTAAGTGAATGACATGGTAATATTCCATGAGTACTGCGATTTAGGTAAACTTTAAGTTTCACATTCCAAACGAATCTTCTATGTTTCGGTTTTGATGACATGGAGAGGGGAATAAAAAGTTGACATAGGCATTTGTAATTCGTTGATTATCTGCTCAGTATCATTATTATTTTGAACAAAATCAACATTCTCTACCAAGCGTTATAAAAAACAGGACTCAAGATAAATATTTTCAAAAGAGAGAATATTATCTGGAATAAAAGCGAAAGCAATTAGACCATGTACACTTAATCCATCATGGAAATCCAGAATAAATTGATTGCACATGTATCGAGAATGTAAAATAATGATATAAATATGATGTTGATTTTTGACCCTAACTTCAACCAAATGGAAATATATGAAATAATGTTATATAGAAAGGTTAAAACGTTGTTAAACTCAGATTCTAAGCTAAAGTCTATTGCGGGTTCGACGTTAATAAGTTTGCTAACAAGATCGGGTAGAACTATGTTTTGTGGATATACAATTAATAGGGAATCATCTATTTATTTATCTGAAATAAGATTTCTTGTTTAAAATATTTTAGTAAGGAAGATTTTCCAAAAATCCCAAAGAAAGGAAAGCCAACACGTCACTAAGAGGAGATCCACATCGGTAAAGCAAATCTTAATTCAGAAAATGCCAAACTTAGTAAAAGACAAAATTATCTCACTTAGACTGAAATTCTGGAAAGCGACGCTATCGTATCATATCAAAACATAAATTTTCCATACAGATATTTAGTATATATCCATTCTTGTAAGAATACTTTTCTAAGCCATATTGGCCAGGGAAAATCGGAATTCTTTATACATGACTATAAGAATCTTAAAAAATTTTAAAAAATTGTTAAATTCACAACTGCATGTTACTTAAAATATATGACACATAAATTAATCCCAAACTAAAAAAAAAATATATGCTAATTTACATTTCAAGTATCGCGTTCATTTATCCATTTCCATTTGTTAAACACTGTATTGTGTCATCCGGTGTCCTACGTAGATTGGCTGGAATATTTATGAACATTCATATATTTGAAAATTTCTATAAACCGATTGTTGCTTTTCTATAAAAATAACTGTTACAAAAATTAATATCCTCTGGAATAAGGCAATTGATAAAGTAACGCCAGGAGGAAACGCGCAGTCTATAATGATTTTCCAT
>CAHIKZ030000853.1:0-65000 GCA_903632075.3 Acanthosepion pharaonis | reverse complement strand
CTTTTTGCTTGATATATTGTCTGAAATTGGAATTGTTTTAGCCGCTTCTATCTCCTGTTCTAAATATTGTTGAAAGCATATCTCTCAAGCCCAGTACTTGGTGAGGGCGGAGGATTGGCCGTTGATTCCCCCCCACCACCACCACGTCGACGCTTGGACATAAGGTAAGCCGTATATTCAGTCACCATCATGACGATGAAGGCAGACAACCACTTGCTGACAGCATAGACAAGGCTCTCTCCCTCCACCCGTTTGGTCACATTTTTGTGTTTGGTGACTTTAACGCCCATCACACCTTGTGGCTTAAGAATGCGACTACCGACCATGCAGGCATTCAAACGCTCAATTTCTCAATCTCTCATTCCCTCACACAGATAGTTAACTTCCCCACTCGTTTTGCCTTCAACCGGGAAGGTAAAGCCTCTCTTCTCGACCTGTGCTTTACCTCCATCCCCGAATCCTGCAGCGCCTCGCAACTCTGCCCTCTTGGTAACTCTGATCATGCAGTAGTGTCTGTTTACATCTCCTTGAACTCCACCCCCTATAAAGAAAATCCTACCACTAGAACTTCGTTCTGCTATCAACGAGCTGACTGGGACGCGTTCCGTGATTTCCTCCGCGATGTCCCCTGGGATGGAGTCTTTAAGCTCCCCGTCCAAGTATGTGCTTCTGATGTCTCTTCCTGGGTTAAAACTGGAATCGACGCTTTCATCTCATCAAGGATATATAGGGTCAAGTCGAGCTTCTCCCCCGGGTTCTCCGCTGCTTGCTCAGCCACCATCGCCCATAGGGACCACTATTTCCCCCTATTCCGTAGCGACATGTCTGACTGCAATAGACGTCTCTTTGCCTCCGCCAGTAACGACTGTAAGCGTGTCCTCAACGATGCTAAGTCACTATTTGCGACTCGGATGAAGGAACGTATTGCATCTCGCAAATTTGGCTCCAAAGATTATTGGAGTCTATGCAAGAGCGTATTGAACAATTGAAAAATCTCTATACTTCCTTTATTCAACCAGTACGAACTCCTGAACTCCTCTACCGACAAGGCTGAATCCTTTCCTCGGAAATTTTCATTCAACTCGAGGCTCGACTCTTCTGGTGTACCCACACACGACTTCCCTCTTAGAACTGAGGCCATATCGAGTGGGTTAAACATAACCCCATCTTTGGTACTGGGCGTTATCTCTAATTTAGATCCCAACAAAACTAGTGGTGGAGACGGGATACCAGCCATTGTCTTGAAGAAATGCGCGCCTGAAGTGGCGCTCGCCCTTTCTAAACTATGCAACTACTTCCTCAAGGAATCTTGTTTTCCTGACTGCTGGAAGTCCTCTTCGATCGTTCCTGACTTCAAGAACTCCGGCGACCCCTCTGACCCTTCCAACTACCGTCCTATCAGTCTCCTTCCCCTCTCCGACAAAGTCTTCGAAGCTCTAATCAATACCGGGGTAGTTAACCACCTCACATCCCATAATCTGCTCTCAGACACGCAATATGGTTTCCGCTTTGCCCAATCTACAGCCGATTTGCTTACGGCCATCACTGAACCAGTCTACCGAGCTCTCCAAAATAACGGGGAAGCCCGAGCCGTGGCACTAGATATCTCCAAAGCATTTGATAGGATTTGGCATGCCGGCCTTCTTCGCAAGCTCCAGGTTTATGGCATTACGGGTCGATTATATAACCTAATACAATCATTTCTGTCAAACCGTGAATTGAAGGTCCCTCTCAAAGGATTCTCCTCCAGTTCCTATCCCACGAACGCAGATGTTCCTGAAGGCTCAATCCTAGGCTCCACTCTATTCCTTATCTACATAAATGACCTTCCTGACGCCATAACTTCCCAAGTTGGCATCTACGCGGATGACACCACAATTTATTTCTGCCTCAAAAACAAATCTAGTCTCGCTGACAAAACTCAACTGGCCGTGCGTCTCGAAAAGGACCTCCAATCGATTGTGAACTGGGGCATGAATTGGGTGGTCAACTTCAACGCATCTAAGACAAAACTGCTCTCTATTAATCACCACAGAGAGCCTTCCGTTCCCTCCATTAGAATGTCTGACGCTCAACTTCTCGAGAGCAACTCTCTGCGGCTTCTCGGTCTCACGTTGACTGCTGACCTGAGATGGAATAAATACATTGAGTCAATTGCTTCGTCCACTGCAAGGAAAGTTGGCTCCCTGCATTCGCCCTTGCATGGAGTATTGCTGCCATATATGGTCTGGTGCCCCTTCTGTTTGCCTCGGGGTCCTTGATAGGTTCCAGAGGCGGATATGCAATGTGGTTGGCACTGCCCTGGCGTCTCGTCTACAGTCACTTTCTCACAGCCGCGCCGTCGCCTCCCTCTGTCTGTTCTACAAATACTTCCATGGAAATTGCTCCGAGGAGCTGCATTCGCTGGTTCCCAGACGTCATGAGTTCCAGCGACCTACGAGGCTTGCATACCGCTCTCACCCCTTCACTGTCGAAACTCCTAAATGTAGCCGTCTCTTCTACTCTAATAGCTTCATGTCTCGCACCTCTCGCCTGTGGAACTCCCTTCCCTATTCCTGTTTCCCTGTGAGCTATAATCTCCAGCCCTTCAAGTGTAATGTCAATCGACATCTCCAGTTGCCTTGATCTATTCACTACCCTCATCCTTTCTTCTATCACTCCCATCTGATCTTGCTCTAAATTTTCTGTAACCCCTTGCGTCCTAGTGGCTTCCCGTCTTGATTGGGATGAAATGCTTAAAATATATATATATATATATATATATATATATATATATATATATATATGTGTGTGTGTGTGTGTGTATGAGTGTGTGTGTGAGTGAATGTGTGTGTGTGTGTGTGTTACTAACTCACATAAGATTTTCTATGAATGTATTATGGGGAAGCTAAACGAATTCTACAGCAATCTAAAGAAATCACATGAATTAAAACAGTATTAATTAATGATCCGAATATAGTTTATTTAAAAAAAAAAAATCAGAAACAAAAACAAAAATAAATAAAACTGTGGATTTACTTAAAAGATAGTATCTATTAAATAGCGTATATGCAGAAATTATATGAAATAATTATCGGATATAATATATTTCATAATATATATATATATATATATATATATATATATATATATATATATATATATATATATATATATATATATAATAACTATAAGTAATTATACTCGTCTGGAAAAACCTTCGGTATTTTGACTTGTAAATGAGCAAACCCATACCCAAAGAAAAATAAGGAATAAAAAATGGAATAAAAGATAGGGATAAAAATAAGGAATAAAAAAATAAAGAAAAAAAATAATAAAAAAAACATACCCCCTCCAGGGAAAATTTCTGCAAGTAAAAATATACAAGGATAAAGTTAGCAATAGTGATGAAATTCCAAAAGTATATATAGGATCTACCCAAAATAGTTTTAAATCCCGATATTATAATCATTTTAGTAGTTTTTGCAACGAACAATAAAAAACATAACACCACGTTATCCACTTCCGTATGGAAAATTTAAAAAGACTATATGAAAGACCCCATTTTGAAACGGGAAATATTAAAGAAATGCCATAAGTATAAAGCAGGTTATAAATTTTGCCTTCTATGTATAGAGGAAAAGTTAGCCATCGCTTTGTATAAACAACCCAGGAATTGGCTTAATCTAAAATTTGAAATCTGAAATCGTGAGTAAGTGTAGACATAGGAAACACTGGTTACTAGTATAGGTTTCTTCTCTGTCTTTTTTTTGTTGTTGTTATTGAATAAACATGTATTATCCCCTCCCGTTGTTTATTGTTTTGTTTTTGTTTTTTCATTTGGTCACATGCTCATGTTTTTATGTTGTAGACTATTTATATTCTGTTCTAATGTTCCTCTTTGCCAGCGGACCCTGACGATCTGCGTAGGTGAAACCTAGGTAGGTTTTTCTGGCTCTTTAGGTTCAGAGTTATATATATATATATATATATATATATATATATATATATATATATATATATATATATATATGGGTGATTGAAGATGCACAATTGGGTAAGTTATAGGTGTTCCGTGCTTTAAAGAAGTTTACTCTTACACTTTACTCCTTATTGTCTGTTGTACATAATTGCATATCATCGATGCGTGATAATAGGGAGTAGAATAATATCGAAACAAAAGTTGGGATGAAATGACCTATGGAAAATGTTTGTTCAGACAATAGATTTTGCATATTTATAGTGGGCGCCTTTAGGTCAGAATGAAATACTTATATTGTGTGGAAGGAGGCTGTGTAATAAATTATATCAGATGCTACGGCCAGATAATAATTACCAAAAAGACAAATTTCGCATGATGAAATAGAAAAATAAATATAGAAAGAAAAAATCAGTGATTTAAGCAGTGTGGACTACCTGCAAACGCAGAAGACATTATGTTCTTCAATACGGAACGAAATATAAAAAGTTGCTGGATGCAGCGTCTAATAATGGTCGTTGTCATACGTAATTTTTTACACAGGTATTTGTCAGTCATTCGACCTGAAGAAACATAAAGCGACGAAAAGCGTTGTCTCGACACACACACATACACACACACACACACACACACACACACACATATATATATATATATATATATATATATATATATATTTATATTCGGCTGATAAATTGTATAAAAACTATCCAAGTATTCTTTTTATCCAAGCGCTTTCGGCCATACAATTAGTCATTTTCAACGTTGAAATATATTAAGAGGTAAAAAAGAAATAGAATGTTGTATGTATGTATTTATATTCCAAATGCGCTTGGATATATATATATATATATATATATATATATATATATATATATATAAATGAATTGTCGGACTTTGTCCATTTCTTAATATATATATATATATATAGCGATTATCAAGTATATATGTCTTTGTATGTGCATTTGTGCTTTGTAAGTAAGTAAAAATATAATTTGTATCCATTTGTTTAAGAAGAATATATATATATATAGATAGATAGATAGATAGATAGATAGATAGATAGATAGATAGATATCACATGCATTGAAACCATTCTAGCAAAGATACAACTTAGATGGGCTGGTCATATTGTGAGAATGAATTTGTATAGGCTTTCCAAAAATCTGCTGGATGGATAACTACCAAACTCCAAGCGTTCCGTTGAACGTCCACACTTATGCTACAAAGACAAATTGAGAGATAACTTGAAACGTCTCAAATTTGATCTGAAAACCTGGGAAGCCAATATATCAAACCGAAATGAGTGGCGTAAGATATGTTTCATTGTTAAAGGGTATTGAAAACAGTATACTTTGATCTGCTTTGTCAAGCTCTGAAGCAGAGACGCTATCAAAATTCTGCTTTAACAAAATTTATTTGTCAGTATGGCTTTGTTTTTTTCCAGGCACTTTCAATCCAATGCAAAATCATGTTCAGAAGTGAATTACTGAGACAAAAATGAATGGAATTTATAGTTGCGATTTTTTTCTTTTTTCATTTTTTTTTTTTTTTTTTTTTTGTAAATGCGCATGAAAAAGGCTCCGTAATCGTCAAATAAAAATTAAGTTGTTAAGAGTATGTAAGGGAAGTAACTTATTGTATATTATTTTTGTTTTTTTAATGTTTTTAAATACTCACACCGCATTTAACAAAATAGAGTTTGGATATCTCAAAACATAGATTTTACAAGAATGTTCTTCTAAATTTTGCGCAATAGCAATTGAATCTGTCATATTTAATCTAAGCCGTTGTTGATAATATTTTACTCATGTATATATATATATATATATATATATATATATATATATATATATGTATATGTGTGTGTGTGTGTGTGCGCGCGTGTGTGTAATGCCTCTCAAGAGCGTTAAACATTAATCGTTACTCTAGCTGTCCTTTGTTGAGTGATAACGTTGTGAAGTGGTTTATGCTCTGTCCATATAGTCTTGACTCTGAGAATTTTAATTTACTGTGTAGGCAGCTGTTTGTTTTGGTTCTCTTTTTTTTTTTTTCTTTTCCTTTATTTATCATTGTTTGGGATGTTTTTTCTTTTGTTTATTCTTTTAGGTTTTGTTGTCTTTTGGTCACCCCAACGTAATAATTTTGTTATTCTATAACAAATAATAATAATGTTATTCTATAACAATAATAATAAGCTAATCTTGCATCCTTTTTTAATCATTTCATACATGCAAAGCGATGAAGGCATAAGGATGCAAATGTTACTGGGATAGCAAGAGAATTGGAAATTTTTAATGATGAGAAGTGAGGAATATGGTTCAGGAAGACAGAAGATGGCGATTGGTGTTACATTTAAATTTCTCATGATTGTAGGTGTCAGGGAAAAAGAAAATGTGAAAAAAGAAAATATTAGAATAGAACATGCGGTTGAATCTAGCTAGTAACACAGTAAAACGGTGAGACCTAGCTGCTAATCTAATAATACAATAAAATTCATGTCGTCACGTACACTAAAGACTAAAGTGTAGCTGAACTATTGCAATGAAAAATACTTTTAGATCAAGCAATCGATTCAATATGATCACTCCACTTCATGCTAGTAGAAAATGCAAGACGAAGAAGGCGTAAAAATTTTCCATTCTGGAAGTTAGCATCAGCCATGCTGAAGTTAAGCAGAAAATTTTTTCTATCGTGATTAAATAAAAGTAGTTTTAATTTGGAGGCGTTAAAATATTCAAACTATTCTTTACTCCAGTTACAGACTGACTAGACTTACTCTTGGAGTGCTGTTGCCAGTTTTGCAACAGTAGTCAAAAAGTAAGTCTAATCTGTCGAACTATTGACATCGGGAAAATCTTTGAATTGAAAAGAAAACCGATGAAAATAAATGCAAAATCTCCAAAGAGCCAATTGAGATCAATTAAACATCTAGATACATCGGACATCAAAATGTAAATTTGAATCTTATATTTAACGTATTTATGTTAACTCTAAGCTGTGTTTGTTGTATTTCTTCGTCAAAGTCCTTTCTCATATGCAGGGTGCGATAGATAAATTATCGTCTAAATTACACAAATATGAAAGTAATACTGACATCTCCTTTTAACTGATATATTTACCGGAATTACACGAGAAAACCCTTGCAATACAAATTAGTTCAAATATATATATATATATATATATATATATATATATATATATATATATATATATATATATATATATAGACAGACACAAACACCGGGCGTAAATCAAAAATTTACAAATCGTGTAACACCAAAATTGCCCAATTCTTAGAATAATTTTGACCGTTGTATCTTAGAAATTATTAAAAATATCTTCCTAGAACTCTCTGAGGTTTTTATAATTTTATTGGAAGCTAATTTCAACAATAAGATAGTATAATTATTCTCCAACCTTAAAAGGAGAATACTGATGAAATTGATAAAATACGAAAATTCCATGTTTAGCATTAATCAATCGTAGCTAAGAGTCGGAAATTCATGAAAGATTGATATGGAGTTCATGCATATATATATATATATATATATATATATATATATATATATATTATTCAGTTCATTTTCCAACTTATTCAAGATGATCTACGCCCTCTCTATACTTCTAACTTTCTATCCTGGTGTAAAAAGCATCTTCACATGTTTTACGCAAGATTTATCTTTTTTTCTGCTCTTTGGACTGGCATGGCCGAAACTTTTCTCAGTCGTTCCAAACTTTTATGGCTTGATTTTGATCTTTTCAAATTAATTTCTTTAACTCTAAGTTGGAATGATGTTTTCTCTTCCTGTCGTGACCTCCTGATTCAGATTTCCTCTCAATTGTTACATCTTTTTAAAACACATTCACTATTCTCTTGCTGGTTTTTGAATTGACTTAGAAGAGGGGAGCAACTGTGTGAATTTTGCTACCACTTCTGAAAGCATGAATTATCTTTTTCCCTCTCATATTTGCTCGCATAGTTTGATAGTGGATCTGAAACCTAAACGATTTTAAACTTATCACTTTTGAGCTGAATAACTCAAAGGGTTTATTATCATTGTGTCAAGATGGCTAAAAGCCTTATCCGAAAACACTAAAAAAAGAAACTCAATTAGTTTAAGATTTTTAGATATAAAGTATTGGGGCATTGAATAATTATGGTGTTACACGATTTGGACAGTTTTGCTATTACATCTTGTATATATATATATATATATATATATATATATATATATATATATATATGTATGTATGTATGTATGTATGTATCACCGCTCCATTCAGGTAATTAGAAGCCGGTTCATGCAAGGATATACATGTGATAGAAATAATTCGGATGATTTGAAAGAAAGTCCAAAAGAATATTTGGTATGACATTTGTGTCGTATCGTAACGGTCCAGGTTCGATTCTTAGTAGTGCATGCGGACTGCTGATGCGTCACAAATATAGGACGAAACGGTTGTCCAGTGCTTTCTGCATTCTGTTAAGGATTCTTATAGACTCATTGAATGACTTAAATATGATTATCTGAAATCCTCCTAATAATTTCTACAATATATATATATATATATAAAAATATATATATATATATATATATATATATAGTCATAACATAATTTACCTCCTAGAATGCACACTATGTCAGAAACAATATGTAGGAATATCTGAATGGCCATTTCACTACAGAATTAATAATTATCGCAATCAAATTAAGTCGACTCTCCATGAAAAATTATTACCTGTAGAACAACATTTTTGCCCTGGAAAAATACGGTTTCAAAACCCATGCCAAATTCACTATAATTGAGAGAATAGAAAAGTTCAGAGCAGATAACATTGGAAAGATTTTAGAGTCCCATGAAAATAAGTGGATACAACGTCTAAAAACACAATATCCAGCCGGGCTAAACCATAAATTTAACAATATAGATAGTACCAATATATAAGTCAACAAATCAAAACGTACCCACATTTCACACCCACACAAGACAGACATGCATACAGAGGTGGGGAGGCCTCACACTTATACACACACTCACACGAATATACACACTTACACACATCATACTCATTCACTCCCTAATCAGCCAAATGATAAAACACACCCACAGCAATACACACGCTTACACATATCATACTCACTCACTCTCTAAGAACCAAATAACACACACACAAACACTAAACAGAGACACATCCCCTCACCAGGACCAAAAATGCTGTCAAACCGACCAAGGGAATTCAGGGAAGCATAGATCCATCCAGTTCTTATCTCAAATAATAACTTAAAAGTGACTGTTTGACCAACACAAGGATTGTTAAAAGATTCATGTTAAAAAGATAAAAAAATAAAAAAAAACAAATGAAATCTACAGACAAAATTTCATTTTCTCCAGCAAGACATTACATTTTGTAGTTTAGTGCTACCAGCAACCAGAAATATTTCTCCTCCCGATGATGGCCATTTCGGTCGAAACTAGTCGAGGAATCTAAATGGAATAATAATAAAAAAACGAAAGAATATTAATCTACAACCCAGTGTGTCTGAAGATTTTAATTTCTTAATATTTTTATATTGTTCAATATATATATATATATATATATATGTATATGTGTGTGTGCGTGTGTGTGTGTGTGTCTATATGAGTATCTAAGTATATGTGTAAGTTTGCCGACAAAATTAACATCTTAAGATGCGAACTACGCAGTGAAGACACACAAATCTTAATATCTAGGAAGTGTTTTAAAAGAGGACGTTCAATGAAATACCGATATCCGAAATCTCATTTGATTAGTGGAAGAAGCATTGTAAAATCTAATCGAAAAATTAAGAAACAGGAAAATTTACTTAGAAACTGTTGTGGTAGGATCCACCTAATTTGCATAGTGGAGTACCGACCATATAAATATGGTTGGTACCGGGAAGAGAGGGAGGAATCAAGAGATTCAACCAGAGACTCTGCCCGACTGCGACTCAGTCAACACATTCTCCAGGAACGGTTTTACCAGGAATATACAAAAGACTATATGTAAATATTGTGTACACTTTCATGTTTCAATACATTTTGTTCTAAGTACATTTTGTGTTGCATTATTATTCCATGCATTAGTCAAGTTTCAACAGAAACAAAGAAGAATACTGGCCTTATGTAATATCACTCATCTTATACAGCAGTTATGTTCGAGAATCTCTTCAGAGTTGACGAAGTGACATAACTTTTCGAATGATCTTGTGTAAATGGTTATCAGAACAACGATTAGGAGAAATGGCAAAGTAAAGTACCAATTCCTACAAAGGATAGGAAATTATGGAGAGTCATGATCTACTCGTATTGCAGAAGTACGGTACATAGTCGAAGAATGGTGTGTTATCGCCAGCATTTCTGTATAACATTATCCATCCCTTTTCTCACCGTTATGTTTCCTTATATTGAAATCATGTGTATTAGAGTTGTTTTTCAATTTTAAAAATGCCCATTTACTTTGAAAGCTAATCTGAAACACTGCCAAAACTTTCTTAATGTATTCGTTGAGCTCTTTCGGCTAGGCTTTCAGACATTTAAAGTAGGTCTCAACACACACAGTCACAGAAAAGCAAAGATGAAAGACAACGCAAGAAATCCAGGCATGTGCGACGAAGAGATACATTCGTATTCAATAATGTATGAGAACATTCCTGTCTAAACTTCGTCAGCAAAATGGAATTTTTTTTCCTCGTGGAAAATTCCTGTAAACATTGTTCGATAGAAAAAAAAAACAAATACAGAAACAAACTCACAAGCTTCATTAAAAGGCAAACTTTGACTGTTCTGTTTCTCTTTACGCCGACTAGTGTTGCATACATTTTCGCTCTAATGCTCTGGAGAAAGGCATGAACTTAATTCTACTGCCAACTGAGTTTTATATACCAATATAGACTGGGCTCTGTAAACGTTGTTGGCATCCAGTCTAAAAGAAGGAATAATCTGAGTTGGTAACCGTGGTGAAGGCAAGTGGAATGCATTTATTTCTTAATGTGCCAGAGTATTTACCTGACATCAAATAAAAGTATAGTGAGCAATAATAACCTAAATTCAGAGTCGTCAATAAATACTTTAAAAGACTGTGTCTTATTGCAAGTAAATAAAACCCTTTTCAATTTATTAGTTTTCTTTTTCACTATATAGACACAATTTATAAATCAGTTATAAATTGAATAGTAGATTAGACTGAACTCTGTCGAATTGTGTATAAACTAGTCTATGAGAATCACACTTCTGTGTTCAATTTCTGGAGAAACCAACCGGGCGCAACTCAGCTTGTTTGTTTTCGTCTTTTTTATACAGGCGATCATGCCAATTTATAGATAATAATGTTGTTGGACTTGACACGATCACTTGGGAAAATATGTGATGAATTCTGATTGGTTATAATCTAAAGGCAATTTACACGTTTTTTTTGTTTGTTTATTTAATATTTATCTTTGCTTATTATATGTAAATATCGAAATATTTGGAAATACATAAATGAAAACATCCATTATTTAAGACTTTAAAATCACCGGAATTTTTCGCCGGAAAACCGATTTGTTTTTTGTTTTTTACATGACGTCTCTTTTCAAGATGTGAGCAATCAACACTCACCACAATTTTTGCCTCTTGTAGCTCAAAGCAACTTTTGACTATTTGCCGTCACATTTATGTTTTTATTTGCCGTCTATTCACTGGAACACATAACGATTGTCAGGCGCAGCTTTCGTTTCTACGGCATTCATTCATGATTTTCTATTAATGTGCCGCAGAATTTTCAATTATCCCTTTCTGGTATTAAGTGTAATTTCCTCCTAATTCCCATTCATAAAAAAAACTCTTGTTGCTCTAATAACCTTACCATAGCTTTCTCAGTATCCGTTTGTAGAACCACAGAATACCGCCATTTCTATTGTCTAATTGTAGATGATAGAATGGTCATCGGAATTTTGGACTGTATATTTTAAGTACGTGGTTATTTACATTCGTACGAATCTCTTCATCTTTGTTTTTAATACTACAAGATTTATAATTACGAAGCTTAGGTCATAAATAAGAAAGAACAAGCCAAGACTGAACTTACGAAAATCTATTAGATAAGTTTGCTAAAATTGCACGGTTAGAAAAGTTAAGTCTAGTTACAGGCGCATTTAAATAAGTCTTGACGACCAGAGATGAGCAGCTGACTTCACTTCCAATCTAACACTAACTTCCCCGTGGGGGAAACTGGCTGGTTACAGTCAATTTCCCCCGAAAAGTAAACTACTTACATTCCGTTGCCGTTAATCAGACCCCGAACTACCACCAGTCACAATGAAAGGATGTCCCCTCGAGGAGGCACCACACCTTAAGAGAATATAACTCCTCAAACTCACACCCGACCACAATAAATAATAAAGAATCAGGTAAAATGATCGGCTCCCTGTACCGCTCACCTCATGATATCCTCTGCTTTTATAACAGGCAGATAAGGTCGAAATGGAGTACTGTTGTCATACTTGGATAGGAGCTGCCAGGTCCTCTCTTTCCTGTCTTGATAGAGTTCGAAAGCTTTTCCGAGTCATTGTTGGAGAATATTAATTTTCCACACACAAACTTCTCTATCATCGGTGGGATATAACGAGTCTCTCAATGCTCTATCGCTAAAGCCATGGAAAGTGTAGGATGAAATATACCCTTTCGTCCCGATAGGTCTGACCTTCAGGGTTAGAACCCGCCATGCTACTTAAATTGTAGTAAACTACACTCACTCCCTCCATATTCCATGTGTGAGTAGTGTTCTACTCGAACAGATTCTTCCCGCAAACCACTGCTCTGTGGAACAGACATTCAAGAGGTTTTTTCCTCGATCAGTACAATCTTAACACGTTATGTTTCTCTCCTATCAGACGAACTACCCCTTAACGTAACCATCTAAATCCGTGCTTGTACAGGGAGAACGTTTCTGAAAAAAAATAAACTATTTCTGTTGGTTCGAGTTTCGTCATTAATGTAAGGAAATTTTCTCGCAATTACGGCCATACTGGAGGCGATATAGGGTGCACAATGTAAATTGTTGCCATTTTTTAATGTTTTGTTTGTATTTGATTTTGTCGAATGTACAGTATAGTAGCTTCAGTTGGCCACCGTCTGTGAGAATAAAGAGTAACTTGCCCCAAATCTCTGCGCCAGAAATTTGGAAACGGCATGCTGTACTGCTTGGTATTCGCGCTGGAAGTGACAATACGAATATTTTAGAGTGGTGTCTGTAAGTCAGAGGACAGTGCAGAAGATTTGGAAATTGATAGATGAATCTAGTTTGGAGTGAGTACTAGTGATGGTGATTTTATGACTCCAGTCATATTCCCACAGAGCCTCAGACTCAACATGGAAGCCTACATCAGTTGCATTGAGGAAGAAGTGCTTCCCTGGGTAAAGAGGGTGGCTGCTGGAAGAAACTGTCTGGCCACAGAAATCTTCACCATGTTACTCAAGAAGGAGCACCCAGTCAAGGTTGTCAGACAATTTCAGCAGCCACATCATCCCTTACATCTGACAACCTAGCTCCCCAGTTTTCAACACCATTGATTGTTATGGGCCGGGCGCAATTGAGGGAGATATTAACAAAACGCCTTGTACCAACAAAAATAGACTTAAGGTAATGCTTATGGCAGCATTCTCTAACTTAAATAAGGAGACCGTACAGAAGAGTTGCAGGAGATTCCAAAGTGGTTTGGAGTCCGTGTTTGAACCCAATGGCGATCATTTTCAGTGGATTTTCAATTTAGTATTTCTTGATTTTTTTTTTTTTTTTTGTAATTTTGATAAATATATCTTTTAAAATAAGATGTCATCGTTATTTTCTTTTTTGGCGAAATTTATACGATAATTTATCCATCGTACCCTGTGTATGGCAAAGAAGTTTAGACCTTTTTTTTTAATATTGATACACAGTTGGGCGATCATATATATTTCGATTAATAAATGTTGTCTGTTAAACTCCTCCTAATTTTTGAAACTGCTCCTAGGGGACGCTCTCAGGAATATAATTAATCTGCGATAATTTTTCTCGTTGTCTCTTTACCTTATCCACTTATTTGTCAACATGTAAACATTTCGCGTAGTAGGCGTTCCTTTGATAAACGCATGAACAATATATATAAACACACACGTACGTACGCACATTCACTACCTACTCACACTGTGGGCTAAATAGTTTTTCACATTTATTTGTTACACAAATTATTACATTAGTGGGTTGTATACCTTTGTTGTTAATACATTATCATTTGTTTGTTCATATATATATATATATATATTGTTTCTTGACGTTACTTTTTGTTTCTTTGCGTGAATTCATACCCCCTATCTGCCATTTTATTGTGGGTATTCTTCAGGAGACACGTGTTTATTTCTCAATTCAAACACCGGCGTTACTAAGGTCCGAAACAAATTTGGAAACGCATAACCGGCCCGCAACACTGTCTAGACAGGGGATTTGCTCTCAGATGGATGGTTTTTTTTTTCGAGGATATACTGGTAGACGACCAAGGCTATAAGACACCATCTCTTCTGCTATTAGCTGGAGAGTGGAGAGATGAATTCATATCCTTTCCAAGTATTTGCACGTAAGTGAATGCAATGCATCCGACTGCTATTCGAACGAGACTCTCATTCCAAATCTATACGCATTAGAGTACAACAAGAGTAATTATTAAAAATGTAGCTTGTCTATTTACACAGTAAATAGGTTCATCTATCGTCTGGTTTAAGTTCCTATCGGTTTTTTTAAAAAAAATAGGTATAGGTTCATCCCTTATTTCCTGGGTTTTCGGTTTCTTCTAACATCTTTTCATACTCCTTTTCTCTCTTACAGGTATAATCGCCTTGTTTGGTGTGAATTCATAAAAATAAAAATTATGCCTTTCAATCTGATAAGTAATTCTTTCTCTTGCACGCGACATTCACGTTTATATCCTGCCGGAAGTGGTGATAAACGGAGAATACACTTGAATTTGCTTAAAGAATTTACCGTTTGGAATGTTATCGTAAAACAAAGATAAGATGTACGCATAATTTTCGTACAGTTAAATAGGCTATAATCATTACAATGTTAGCCGTGTCATTTAGTAGCAACAGAAAATGATTTTCTACAATTCCACGAAATATGATCCTATATTTATAAACTAAACTTTATCGGCTGCTCTGTGTATTCACTCTAAATATTTTCATGGCAATAATTCCAAAGGATTTTCCTCGTTGATACCGTGATGGCATAAATTTAAGCGTACTACTAGAGGGAGAAATCGTTATCATCGTTTTATTATTGAAATAACTAAATGTAACCTTAAGTTCTATTCTAATAGATTCTTTTCCCTCCTGTGGAACTAACTTTTATTTTCTTGGAAAATGTGATAAAAAATTTCAATACATCATCAATCTCCGTCTTCTGTATTCTTGTATTCTGTTTATATATCCATCCTTCTTATTGTACTTTTCTCGTTTTCTTTCATTCTCAGAAATTCGTTGCTTCTTTTTCGGTTTTTGTTTACTGCAAGGTTCATCCTGTACAATCCCGGGAGCTACTCGAGGTAGAGGGTTCCGCTAAAGGATAGTTCATATGGATAGGATAGCGAGATATCTGTTGCCTCTTGACTTGAATAAGTTCAGATTGTAGTGATCGGGGAAACATCCTCTTAGGAATTTGTTCCACAGAGCAGTAGTACACGGAAAGAAGCTGCTCAAGTGGAACATTTCCTGCCGATGGAATACCGAAGAAATTTGAGTGGTTTGAGTGGAATGGCGGATCCTAGCCGTGAATGTCAGACCTGGCGGGACGAAAGGATATAGTTCGTCTGAGCATTTTCCATGGTTTTAGAGTTAACTCTGATTAAAGAGCTTAAATAGTTTATCGTTTGAAACGTTTTCGTAAAACAAAAATAAGATGTTTGCATAATTACCGTCCAGTCAAATAGACTATAATCATGACAATGTTAACTGTCATTTACTAAATTTTACTAACAATAGAAAATGATTTTCTCCCATTCTTACATAATATAATCGTACATTTATAAAGTAAATGTTATTAACTGTCCTATGTATTTCCTCTAAAAAATTTTCATGGTAATTATTCCAAAGAGTTTTCCTCGTTGATATCACAATCGCATGAATTTAAGCGTAGTACTAATGGGGAAACTAGGTATCATCTTTTTACTACTGAAATAACTAAATGTAACCATAAGTTCTATTCTAATAGATGGACAACAATGCATTCAAAACCCGTTTTCTAGCTCTAGCTAGGTGTACATTAGGAAAAGCTTATATACTTTACGATTTTATCCACCATTTACACAAGCTCATTATTTAGTTTATGTGCCGTTTTTCCCTGCCACTGTTGATTTCAACATGTCCCGTGAATATTAAATTTTCCAAACTCTTTTTTCTCATTATGTGATCTAGAAATCTCACCTGTCTCTTTCTGTTTCCATTTTCTTTGAAACTTTTTCATTGCTTACATTCTCTGGCCATGTTATTCTCAGCGTCCTCCTGTAGCAAACACATTTCTGTTGCCTTAGGTCTATTCTCCATCTGTGATTTGATTGTCCCGCATTCACTACCATTTAGGAGGATCTATATTAGATGAGAATTCACTGCTCTTTTCCTTTGTTTCCAATAGTCATTAAACATATCTTACTTATAGATTACTAGCACGATAGTCACATCTGTTCTTTATTCGTATCTCACATTTCTGATAGCTAAGCTATATAAATATCAAGAGGCACTTTACCCCCTGTACATCTTTAACATTCTTGTCTAAGAGAGGATTACTGCAATGCAAGCAATCATCATATTCGAAATTTGTCTCTCTGCACAGTACGAAACTTGGATTACGTTATAAGATGCCACATCCTGTTTAATAATAACCAATAAGTAACCAGTAATAAGTATGTAACCACACAAATTATGTCTTACATTACCGAGGCTTATGAAATTAATACGGGTCTCTAGCCTTTTGAGATTACGGCCATATCAAGTTATATAACCGGTTCTCGTATGATCAGCGAAGTTAAAAAAAATGAGTCATTACCGAAGTGGGTGACTAATTGGGTTTCTTCTTCCATCGATGGATTAATTAAAAGTTATTGCATCAGCAAATCATTATTATCTCAAAAGATTCTTACAATCTAAAAATATTTTCTGGCTTTAAATAACTTGCAAATGTTTGATAGACCGTAAAAATTATCAATCAATGAATTAAATCTAGATTTCGAGAATACTAGTCACGTGGTTTTGATCTTGACTGACACAATTCTATAGTTTTCATTTGCTTTATGTAAGAGTAATACTGCCAATTAACAGAAGTGGCTTAAGGCCATACCGTGCCTAGACACCAGTTTCGATATGATCACCGGCGTTAAGCAAAGTTCAGACTAGGCAGTACCTAGATGAATGGTCGCTTTAGTATTCTAGGTGTTGTAAGCTTGGATTTGCCGGTTGTGTAATAAATACTGGCTCCGAAATATTATTCGGGGAGTCGATGTTGTGTTCCAGTTGGGTTCGTTATATTCCCTTATCCTTGAATATCTTTCAGAAAATTAGGAATCCACTTTTTCCCCCAGCTATGGTCCAGTTACTGAAGCAGCTATTACAAACCCATTATTATCTAAAAAAAAAGTAATACAATTTAAAATTATTTACTTGCATTAAATAAACGAAAATGATTGATAAGCAATAGAAAACAAATCAATCAATAAAAGTATTGATAATAGGAATAATACTACTAGAATATTTTGTAATAAATGATGTATCGTTAATAATAGTAAACTTTATTAATAATTTTTATGTTTCATTCACAATATGCGCCATTTTATGAGTTATTTTGTTATACGTGATGCAGAAAGAAATTGTATTATAACTGCATTTGGAATTCAACATTGATTTTCAAATGTGTGTCTTAATCTTGCTACCCTAAATATGAAGCCAAAATAAAAAAAAAGGTCTTTTATAAATTTGATATTGTTCGTCGCGTGTTTAACACAGGAAGATGTTTGTCGTGTTGCTGGATGTAATTATGTGTCAAATAAGAAGGAACACATAGAGGATGTGGCTGGTAGTTGAGGACATACAGATTGTACATTAATAATGTTTCCCATTAAATTCTAATGATTTTATTTTTCATAAATCAAGAATGACAAACCTTATGATAACAAATGAAATGAAAAAGCATGCTGTGATTGTGGCATTGAAGGCTGATCATAGCGATTTGGATATTGCACGTTTCCTTAGAGTTTGAAGATTGTTTGTCCACAAGATACGAAAAGATTTAGAAGAGATTGACTGTTCCCTGATATCTGTATCAAAACGTAAAAGACATTCTGAATGTTCTGATGAAGTGAGAACATCGCAATTTATTCAGGAAGTCAAGCATATAACTGATGACAACCGAGGTTAATCAATGAGGTCAATTGCCAAAATGCTGCATGTGTCTGAAAAAACAGTCAAAAGGTGTGTTCATGAAACATTAGATACAAGTCCTACGTGATGAAGAGAGGTCAATTTGTGTCTGAAAAACATTAGAAAATCGTTTAAAAGCCTTTTAAACATGCTTAAAAATCCTGAGGTGATTTGGTTTTTAGCAGAATAAAAAAAAATTGATCAAGATCAAAAACTTAAAAGAAGAAATAACAAATGGCTTTGTTCACATCTTTCTGCGCGATGCACACAAAATTTCCTTCAAGTGTTATGGTATTGGGTGTTGTTAGCAATGAAGGACATGTTATGACACCACACTTTTTTCCGCATGGTTTAGAGTGAATGCTGCTGCTTACATTGAGGTTCTAGAAACAGTTGTCAAGTCCTGGATTGAAACATATTCAATGGCAGGACTTACATTTCTTATCAAGTCTCGGTTCCATCACGCAAGGCTCTACAAACACAAGAATGGATGGATGACCATTTTTATGGCCACATCACACCCAACATGTGGCCTCCTAACTCTCCAGATCTCAATTCACTAGAGTATGTGTGGATCGTTGTTGAGAAGTCGTTTAATAAACTGCCTCATAACAGCAAAGATTCTCTTAAAGATGCAATAGTTCGAGTATTGTCTGACATAAATAAGGACCAATTAATCAGAGCTTGCAGCCGATTTTGACCTCGTGTAGAGGCAGTTATTGATATTAGTAGTGGTTTTTTGTAATAAAATTTTAACAAAAGAGGTTTGCTAAATTTCTTGTTTACTTGTTTGTAATCAAATATAATTATATTCATTTGTTCAGCAAGTTTTTTATTTTTACTAATCCATAAAATCTCTCCTCAAATACCAGCCACACTCTGTGATTCGAATCTTTATACATTTCTTTTACTATTAGAAAAAATAAATGTGAAACATGACCAATGATTACCGATAGATTGATACGTTAGATATTATGATGCGTGACTGCCATCTTGAAATCCCTTTTCTTCTCCTTGTTTTAGAGTGTCCCAATCAACAGGCATAACTTAGTTCCCATTTAGAGTGTGACTTAGCTCCTTATGACGTCCGCCCTAGCAATGTTGATAAAATTTTAAAAAAAAGTTGTAAAAGATTCTACCATTGTATTTGTTACTGGTTTTTCAGTATTATTCTTTCTAACAAAGAATCACATTTACAAAATTATAAAATAATAGTAGACTATCCATAAATTTCATAATGTTCATTGCGTTTTAGACAGTGGTTAATATTGACCAAGATTACAAAGTAATTCACTGTTACTCATACCTATGATATTTTTCATTGTCTTGTGATGAAACTATGCAGATGAAAATTAAACACTTTAAAGAAACATGCACGGATGCTGGCCATAAATGAAATAAAATAGGACTAGGCTAATAATATATGCGATACATTTTATCCCTTATGTGAAGCGGAAAGATAGTGATCAATATCGTAATATATCGCGTGTGGCAATTATTCATTTTATCATCAAATTAAAAAAAATAATATTTAGGTTTTTGTTTATGAAAGTTTAAAAACTAATTGTTTCAATTATTGAAAATATTTTTACATATATTTCCAATAAAAAATTGTCAAACTTTGATTTCACCATAGCCCTAAATCTCTAATCAACTGAAGAGCAGGATTTCTTAACCACCTCCTCAACTAGATTGTACCAGAGCCTATAAAGAGGTTCAATCAGGTTTGACACGCTTGAATATAAGACACGGGAACGATCGCTCTCTAACAGGGGTCATATCGTAATGTACATATCAAGCTTTGATTGAGGAAAAATTGTTTAGACAAAGATTTCAGAGAAATGTCAGTTGGGCCATTTCTGCATCCAGTTGGCCGTGTGTGGATTCATAGCAAACTCCTTATGAGTCTAATAACAATCAAACTATGTAATTGATAATTTTCAATAGCTTTTTAAGAGCGGGCAACGTTAATCAAACTAATAAAGCTCAATATATTATCTTATACACGTAATTTGACATTTAATTATGTTGCGGAAACATTTAATGGGCTACAATGCTAAAAATATATTTTATACTGTCTGTGAAAAATACAAATATTGGTTAAAATTTTAAAATAATAGCAGAATCACCATAAATTTGATATTTTTTTTTAATTGAGTGTCTGACAAGTGACAATGCTGCTCAGAATTTTAAAATATCAAGCTTGAAATATTTTTAAAACAGTTAAATCTTTCTCAGATAAGAGACAAAGACTAATATATATATATATATATATATATATATATATATATTAAATTGAGACTAGTTATCACATGTTGACGTTAACTCAGATTTTCAAGAAGATTGCAGTCCTGGTTATGACGAGAAACTACATCCCGCAACAATTGAGCACTATGGGAAAAGCAAATTTTTAAAACAGTAGCTGCTCCTGATTATTCCGAATCGCACTTCATATATGAATTGAGCGTTCTGGCTGTTGAATTGGCGTTTATATACATGACGTATATAATACGTTAAAATATTCCCTAACGCTGCCGTGCTCAGATAGCTTAGGGTTAGAATCTCTGAATGATACCAAATACCAATAGCAGTTTTGATCCCAGCTTGAAGCAATCGGAGGTCTAGCAACGCTGATGAGCTGCGATACGGCGAAACAACATTGTATATGTGTGTCTCTCACATATATATATATATGTACATATGTGTGTGTGTGTTCAAAGAAGGGCCTGTATTCAAGGTTGCAATGCTACTAGGACGTAGGTGTTTAGAACAAGGTACAGATCGACAGATGGCGATTGATGTTACATTTAGTCTTAAAAATTTTAGGTGGCAAAGAAGTAGGAAATATTAAGAGAGTTACACAGATGATAAGTACGAGAAAATGAACTTTTAGAATAGAGGTGGTGGTTGCAGTTATTAGTTCAACAGTAACACTGTGAGACCTAGTTAACAATCATGTAGCAGACTTTAATTCATGTTGTCGATGCACTAAGAGAAAAAAAGATCGGAACAACTGCCATGAAAATATTTTAGAAAAGACAGAGGGAAGCCGTTTCCTGTCGCTGAGAATTTGACTGAAGTCAAGATGCCAGATCTAGATCTATTACATTACTGACACTTGGAAATTTGTTTAGAATCTCGAAAGGAGCACCAGACATGTCAAATATTTTGTGCGAGTCGTTTCTCTTTTACCAGGAACTATTGAAATGCTTAGAATCATTATTCTGCCGATGTAATAAAATTCACATTAAATTTGAACGCTAAATTATGTTTAATGAAAAATAGAATTAAACAAACCACAAAACAATAATAGATAATCTACAATTAATAACAATTAAATATTTCTAAAAAGAAATTTTCAAATTTATGTTTTTTTAATTTCAAAATCTATTACATTTCTACATGTATATAAAAAAAATTAAATATCTATAAAATTATAAGGAAATATTCAGTTACTGTTTAATAATATAAATCGTTAAATTCAAATTATGTATGCCTGTTTTAAGAGTTTAAAAAAAAAAAAAAAAAAAAAAACACACACACACACACAAACACAAAATCCCCGACATTTCAAAATAAAATTTTATTTCAGAGTTAATTTAAGAATTTTTTTGTAAAAACCAGACATAATTAAAAAGAAATATGCAATTAAATAAAATATTGCAGCATTTTCAATCGTAAAATGCAAAAAAATTATAAATAGATCATGAGACATTATGGATGAAATCTTAAAAAAAGGTAGCATAATATCCGCATTTAATTTGCATTAGTTATCTGAAAAAATAAACGTAAAATAACAACGCAAAAATAATTTTCATAAAAATCAAGATTTTATATATATGTTTAAAAGACAGAAATATGTGAAAAAAATTCAAATCGGCAATTAAAGGAGACTTCAGTCTGAAAATTGAAAGAATATCATTTTAGAAAAAAAAAAAAAATTATATTTATATATATATATATATATATATATATATATATATATATATATATACATACACACACAATGGAAATGTACACTGGAAGAAAAGCGTTTGACGTGCAAAAATAACCGAGAAGAATTCGGCGATGTACGTTAAATGCCCCAGATAAAACGAGGGTTTGTTCTGATAACAAAAAGGTCAGTCAACGATTTATAGGATCCGGTGGAGGGGGGCACGTAGGGAGTATGATTTAAGTTTGATTGAGAATTACGTTTGACCGACGTTGATTAGTCGGTGACCGATTTAATTATTCGTTTTTGCAAAAGAAAAAAATACATATATTTTTTAAATGACAGTTCATGAAATATCAAGAATGCACGTGATATCTTTTTACTATACTTCGTAATCAATTTGGTAGGCTCTTGCAACGGGTTCGCTACTCTCCATTCCAACCATTATCATAGCTTGCCTGTTGACAGATACACAGTTCGGATACACAATACCATCTTCAGCTTCAAGGATACACACTTTACTGTGGTCCCTTAGACGCACTTCCAAAACGCGATTTTCATGTGCGTCCTGGACTATGTACACATACTTCTCAGTGGCCGCAATATTGGCTGGACAGTCGACGCAATGAACGATTGAATAGTTCCCATTTCCCCATAAAATCATGACAAAATTGTTTTCATAATCAGATATGACTACATGGCCAGTGTGATTAAGTCGAATTCGTCGAGAACTTATGCGAGAGTGCAGATCCAATCCGTAAATTCTAGACAAATTAAACGTTTTTACGCATATCCGTCCGTTGAACACGTAAATTATCGGTTCTTCTTTTGCGATGCACATCAAGGAATCAGTTGTTACCGCACATGCTCCGGAAAACTGCACTTTGGTCTGGAATTGTTTAAAAATATTAAGTTGGAATTCGACGATCTCGATGAAACACAACGTTTTCGACACACATGCCACGACAAATGCCTTAGCGAAACGTCCTAAGGAGATTGATTTCTTCTGTAACTTGATCGAACTCAGGACTTCTCCACTGTAAGTAACAAGTTTAATCCAGTGACTAAAGAGAGCAATAAAATGTCCACTCTCCAGTACTTCTATATCTACAATGGTCCCTGGACACGGCAGAGTATTGAGACGTTTTAAGAAGTTATCAGCAGAAAAAGCTATCATTGTCAAATGCTGACTATAAAACGGCAACGTTGACTCCACACAGTTTAAATAAAATTTTGAAAAGTATCACCGGTAAAAAAAAAAATAAAATAAACGGTAGGGTGTATACTTTTAGTAAAGCCTGTTCATATCTGTAAGAGTCGGAAATAAATAGTAGTTTTTATAGGGCAGGGAATCATGTCTCTTTGTTTGAAGCATGAGTCACGTGTTAGGGCTAAGCCAATGACAAAATATCGTATTTCTATCAAGATTAACACTACATTACCATATTACTTTTTTTTTAAATCCATTTAAATTTTGAATACATTTTCCTGCCAATATTCTTTTTCAAATTGCAGTCAATTTTTCATAACTTTTTGTCTGGTTTTTAACTGAACATATAAATTTTAGTGTGTGGCTTTATTGGTCATATATTTAATTCTCCTTACATTTCATAATACTAGAATATATATATATATATATATATATATATATATATATATATATATATATATATATATATATATATATATATATATATAGAGAGAGAGAGAGAGAGATGTATGCATGTAAATAGACATATATTGATTAAATCCGACAGAATATGTAAACACGAGACAAAGAGGAAAAACTTTATAAATGTTTCGGTATGGTTTTTTTTAACTTCATCAAAAAATATCTTTGGGGATGATGGAAAACGCAGATGTAGTTCTATATTTTGAAGTGTATGCTGTATGTATTGCATTGGCCGGGTAGATATGCAGGTGTGTGTGTCTGTGTGTGTGTGTGTTTCTGCCGTTGTGTTTATGAATATGTGGTGCAGAAAATCTTTCTACTGAATCGAAATGCTTTTCTTTCCAAAAATTGATGTTCGTTCAGTTGTTTTAGAAGTGAGTCATACAGGTTCGAACATATGTAAAGATGGTAACATTTAAGATAAACGGAATTGCCTTTTTCATAGATTGTTTTATTTTCTTAAATTATTTACACTCCTCCACACGCAACGTACATGCATACACCGCACTATCAAACACAGGCACATACACATACACAGACACGCACTGTTTCAAACTTACATTCTTATATATACTATAATAAAAAAAAAACATTAATAAAAATATTTAAAGAAGATATAAGTAAAATATGTACAAACTAATGTATGCAAATTATCATATCAGCCGTCAAAAAATAAAAGCATTACTCATTTCAATATAATTTGCCTTTTTTTTCTTTTGAATCTTTAAAAAGAATAAATGGCTACTTTTTAAACAACGGTTTCGAGTATTTTTTTCCAATTTCCGTCGCTATTCGGCGGCTTCTTTCATTTCAGTCTTCTACGCTTATCGAGAAAACTTCAGTCATATTAAAGACGTTAAGACACAAATACTATTTCTTTAAATGTGATAAACATAATATAAGAAAGTAGTCGATATTTTGTTAAAATATAACAAGAATTCAAACGAAATTATATGATTAATGTTCAATATAATACATTTCCTTCTCAATGCACTTTATTCACTGGTAAATATTTACTATAGAGATGGAACATATTTGAGTGAAAATATTTGAAAAATAATGAGATAATGACTCCGGTTTTAGCTACGGACTTATTGATCTAAAGTTTGACATATACGTGTGTGTGTGTGTGTGTGTGTGTCTGTGTGTGTGAAATAGGCCCTATTTCCTAAACAATTACATGCCTACACATATACCATATTATAACACTTCCAAGCTTCATTTTCTATCCAATAACAGACAATACTTATAAACATTATGAAATATTCGACAGTACAACACACACCGTGTTAATTGATTAGAAATTAACACCACCATGAAATATTTGACCAATCAGAGGATAATAAATGCCTATTTTTTTTTCAGCCTACATTCGAGCAAAATCTTATAAAAACACGCCGATTTCCAGTTAGCAGAACAGAGATGCGACTGCGTCCAAACCCAAGAGAAGACGTAGCAACATATATCCCAACCAGAGCGTGTTGAAAGAAATATTTTTCGGTGTCTTCAAACGAATTACCTCGAAAAACAGCAGGGACGGTCAGTGAATCTTCGCTGACGACCATAGTTTTTTTTGTTTTTTTTTTTTAAGTCATAGCTTTTTATGTTAGATCAATTACTAAAACTTATTTGTAAACAACAGATTTTTCTGGGAACCAACTGCACAAAGAATGTGACTCAACTAAAGACAATTTTTACACCTTTTCGTCTTTTTTGAAATCATATATTTGTAAATACAAATGATTTATGTAACAGGCTTAGCCATGTTTTCTTTTTCTTTTCTTTTTTTTTTGATATTATTATTGTTTGGAATTCGGATGATCGGATTTTAAACATAAAAAGACAGCCTAGGCGCTATACTTCCCTACATCATATTGTGCGTGTTAGTATTTTATATAATTAATATTTGTGTTGATCATTTTGACTTCTCTTTTAGGTCAACCAATTTTATAATTGAAATTTCTTTATGGTTGTTCTTTCCGTGGATATTTTATGCAAACTAATATTAGTGAATATATTGTTTATAAAATCTAAGTGAAAGGTCATCAGCTAATATGTTTATATTATTAGATCTGTTTGAAGGTAGATTGAAAATGTAACATTTGAAAAGATATTTAAAAAAAAAATTATATTCACTGATGAAGAACGTAAATATTTAACATTTAAGTATCCTTCTAACCCCTTTTTTCCTTCCCTTTCTCAAGTGAATTACCCATGCAGAATTCTATAGATTTTAGTGCCCAAATTATATTCGAGAGAAACATTTAAATTGGTTTATGGGCGTGTTTGACTTTAAATTATTTCTTGCTAATTTAAAGTTACATAAATTGATTTTTCATCCATTATTAAATGTAAAACGCCATTACTATTAATATATCCGTAAAGCTACCTTATCTTCTCCCCACGTTAATGTGATATCCAAATTTTAAATAAAGGTTGACAGTACACTGATCTGTTTTATTCTGAAATAAGTTGACAGTACACTGATCTGTTTTATTCTGAAATAACAGTAGGGGTAATAACATTACTATATTGTTTATTATTTTCTTTGTTATATGGGATATCTTACAATTTAGGAATTGAAAAGCAGAATTTTTTTTTTTTTTTTTTTACAACACAGTTGTTGGATTAATCACGAAAGAATCATAAGCATTGCAAATGCAAAGCGACTTTAACATCATTTCAACGGTTACCGCACGAAAAAAACAAAAAGCAAACAAACACAAAACCCATCCTTTAAAATCCAAGACTCTTATCAGAAAATTGAACAAAACCAAGTTTAATAAAAAAATTGAAAATTCAAGAATCTTTTAATTCATATTAACTATGAAATATATAGTATACGTGATCGAAACTTTGTTAGAAGACCTGTTTTTACGTGTTAATATATCTTTGAATACAATCTCTGTTTTTGCGCAAACTTAAAAAAAACACTCTTCTTAAGGTTTTCTTTACATGAAGTCAGGTCCTCTAGGATACTAGATTTATGTAATAATAGAATATATTGAATATGTGACCTTTGCAAACATTTTTAAAAGTTTGGATTGAATTACAATGAAATTCCGTAGAAATTAAAGCGAACTCATAAAGTCGGGAAGAATCCAAGAGAAACAGATTTGATAGACATAACTGTATACATTCGATAATATTGTGTTTCAATTTGATATTAAATTTTAAATTAAAAGTTCCTTGACTTTACATTTTATTTATGAGACTGGAATTGTGCACACCTTTGGTATAAAGGGTTTGGTTTTATAATGGATTCTAATTTAGTCCAGGATTCCATTTCAGACGGTAATATTTTACATTTAAAATTTATCGTTAATAGAATGTTATTAAGTTAGTTTGGGAGGTACTAAATCCGATGCTTTTTTTTCTTTTTTTTAATTAAAATCCAAAATCCAGCTGATGTTTATGAGGATAATAAGAGGATCCACAATTTTCTAGTGTTTTTCTAATGCTTCAATTAAATAAAGAAAAGAGTGGTGCACTACTGTTTAATATCTAATCATTATGAGAGTAAATTCTCTACAATTTCCAAAAATGATTAATGCAAGATCTATGTAGTTTTACCGATGAATGCTAAGGTTACCATAGGACAAATCGTCCTGTGTTAGACGATAAACTACATCTAGCAACAAATCTTCTGATTGGTGCGGGGGGTGCTGATCGGAGAAACCACTGATTAATTGCTGTTGTTACCACGTCCACCTTGTCCCAGTGTGGTAACATCTGTTAGAGTCCCAGCTACAGAAAATAGTTAACCGCCATGTAAAACCTAAACACTATGAATGTACTTTTTCATGGCAAAAATACAGGAATACATTTTTATATAAAAAATTACCAACAAAACGTGTTGATTGTAAAATTACCAACAGCGTAATTTTAAAGCAAAATGATGGGAAATACATTTTATAATAACATTACCAATAATACATTTTATAGCAACATAATTAACGTTCAATTACCGAACACCCTAAGAGGTGTCAAAACAGGAACATATAAAAATACATTAGAAAAGATTACCAGCATACTTTTTTATATTAAAAAAAGATACCAACAATATATTAATAGAAAATAATTACCAGGAATACATTTTTATAATAATAAAAAAATGAAAAATTACCAACATTACATTATTAGAAAAAAATTACTAGTGATGAATTTTGGGGGGGAAAAATTACCAAAGCTCACATGAAAATACAATTTCGGCAATAAATGACCCATAAGTATTTGGTATGCTGTTAAATAAACAAAACCCTAGACAGAGAATATGAGAAAAGTAAGCGATTTAAGTAAAGTAGGATGTGAAAGTGAACTGCTGCGAAGAGCGAAAAAGTTGAAGGCTGAAATATCTTGAGACACATAATTAAAAAAATAAGGGATTGTATCTTTAATACGCAAAAGGAATATGGAAGGGAAACGAAGCAGAAGGAAATAGCTAGTATCGTATCGCAATTTTAACAAATATTTAAAATTAAATGACCACAATTACACCAAGCGGTGTAATGGAATAAAATATATTCAGGACAACAATAGATAGTAATTTCTACAGTGCACATACCGAAAGTGATAGAAAGAGAGAAACTTGACCTAGGTCAGATTTTACAGGATGATACGTGCTCGGCTTAAACCCACAAAGGTCAATGCTAGTACATGCTTCAGCTGCATTTATAGAAATTAATGTATCCAGATCATACACTATGCACTATAAATGTTATTTGATTACATTTAAAATTGATATCTTCCACGCTCCGGTAAGTATATAATTAATGACTTTCATTCAGGGCAACATTCTTTGAAAACAATGCTTAGAGAGTTAAGTATGTCTCTCATTATGATGAGTTATTCAGCCAAAGGTTTGCAAAAGGTCATATGTTTGGATGACTCAGCGGGTATAAAAGGTAGTGTCAGATTTGTTAAGCTCAATTGAAATAAATGAGGGACATATTTATCATACTCAGTGTTTATAAAATGTAAAAACTTTTATACAGATTTGTTTTCTTTCAGAGAAAGATATTTTAAAATATTTTTGTAATAGTAGAAAGTTTTGTCGAATTAAAAAAAAAGAAAGAAAAAGTATGACGCAATAGGTTAGGAGCTCAAACGAGGGAAATCAGTGAGTCATTACTACCTTGTAACCAGTCCGAACCAGAGTAGGTGCATCAAAGATGTGTGTTTTTGAAAGTTTAATATATAGCACACAATAATAAACCTTAATTCTGGGGGCAATTCAATTCTAAAATATCCAATATCGAAAATAACGGCCAAAAATATTAATATTTGATATCCATGTGTATGCGTTTACGTGTCTATGTTAGTGTGTACGCGCATGCGTCTTAGAGACAAGGAAAGAGTGAGATGAAGACAGATAAAGAGAGATAGTGTTGGATGATAATCCGCCTGAATGATTAATTTACACCCTTTATATTGTTCGGATTGTTCAGAACGTTTCGGCTGTCGAATGATCCGGCCTTCTTCAGGTTATCGACTAGGCCACAGGGATAAAAGCGTTGGCTGAAGGAATCCACAAGTGACTTTAATCAAAAGTTGTGAGCTGGCAACAGCAGAGGTGAATTAAAAAAGAAAATCTTGAGAGTTGAATTACTACAGGGAATTAAATGAAAAATTCGATATATCCGAAAGAGGCATGGCACGTGGAAATTATCAGTGGAAACTATCCACTGTGAACAAAATAAAATGTTCGGTTCGAAATTCCAAAGTATAAGACCTGAAGGACGCTGTAGCGTACAATAGCCGAAAGGTCTTGAGTACGGCAATAAAGATGAGGACAACATTCCTAAAAATATAAATAGAGTAAATGGTTATAATACCTCATCTACGAAATACAGACGGAAGTGTAATGATTAATATGAAAAAATAAAATAAAACAATTTTGAAAAGATTATCAATAACAAGTTTCGCCGATGTACCGTCGTTATGAGAAAGATAATTTTTTTTCACGAGATTTAATCTATACCAGTGAAACAAATCGGGATTCACTATAGGCGGCTAAACTCTTGTTTTTCACTTCCAAATATATCATTATAAATGTTTTAACTCAACTCGTTTTAATCCAGTTTTATTTATTTTTATTTCTATTTATTATATATTTTATTTGTGTAAGTATATAGAGTTTAGGTGAGGGCGAAGAGCAGTAAATACTAATTCTAAATTATTATGGTACAAGAAAAGTATAATAGGGAACAACCCGTGGATATAAATTATATGAGCGAAGTAGTCAAAGACACTATCTCGCTAAACATACCACGTTGGTAGGAACCAAAAAATTGTTTTTCCCCATGTATACAATTTTGTATTTTCTGATTGCGTTATTTAGATAAGATATTTGAAACATCGCTAATATATATATATAATTAAAATTACCGTTTTAAAATTCTATATTTATTTTCACTTATATTGGTATGACAAGTGATAACCACTCACTGAAACTCTAATGTATTAGATATTTAATGGAGGTACATGTATTTCTCTAGCACTGATACTGTCACATCAGAGAGAATATTATTCTGTGATTATGTGTTTATGCGAGTCTGTTTTAAACTAAAGCACAATCAAAATATTAAACACCTAAAACAAATATTCTGATTGAACATGTTCCAAATAATGTTTTTGATAAATAAAAGATTTATGTCCTTTTACCTGGCTTCAGTCATTTCTCCAACGCCATTTTTCATGGAAACAGCGAATGAGTAGCGAATGGCAACGTTATTAATCTAGAAACCAGCAAATCTCATCTTTAAAATAAAAATCTGTTTATGACTTCTGAAATTACCACGATAGACCAAACCTAATTCTCGTCATTTTCTGTCCTGGATATAACAATGAACTCCATCAAGCAGCAAGGCCTATGATTGGAAGACTGGAAGTTTGAGGAGCCTGGATCCACCTCCTAACTTCTCTTGTTCCAGGATCCATTCACACCTGGATTGGAGACAACTGTTAGGATCCATACTATGGGCAAATAGTGACACTCACCAAAAAAAAAATAAATAAATAAATAAATAAAAAATCAACATTTTATTTTTATAGTAAAATGACCAACAGTATATTTCTATAACAAAATTACAATCGATATAACACTAAAAAAGGAAGAAAATTCAAGTGATATATTTGTTTATAGAAACTATACGTACAATATATTTTTGTAGTGAAATTACCAGTCATACATTTTATTATCTACAAATTACTCTGAAATTATAAAAATCATGTACGAAATATATAGATTTCGGCATTTAATAATCCATGGAGGTTGATATACCACCAGAAAATGTCAATGAAACAATCAAATCTTTGTGTCTTAGTAGCTATATCGCCTTTATTGGGGAGAGTTATAAAAAAAGTTGTAAATTAAGTTATATGTAATAGCATTAGAAAATTTTAAAACAAACCATTATTTTCCGGAAAGATAAAGATTTAATAATAAAACGACAACCCTGATTTAGTTACATTTCCAATGACATCATTTAAATATATATTTAATAAACAGCGGTTAAGTTAGTGAATGGATAATGAATGAAATGTAGAATATTTCATGCATGTTTTTCAATTAGGAACAATTTTTCCGAAATGCAAATTCGAAACGAAAATCTTACACAAGTTTCTTTTATCCCTATGTTATTCTGTTTTGTTTTAAATAAAAATTAACGGAAAATTAAATTAAATGAAAAGATTAAAAGAAAACACAAGCAATCATATTTAATAAAGGCAATTTTTATAAATTGCACAATTCTTTTCGTGGAAAGCAATGAATATTCTTTTTTACACATACAAATTACTATTTTTTATCGATTAGAACAATATTAAAGGCAAACAAAATCTTTAAAAAAAATATTAACTTGAAAACATATTTTGGTAAATTTTTATTATGGCATCGAAATTTTTCTTGTATTCAAATACAAGATATGTATGAAAAAAGGAAGAATGTATTTTTGACATTAAATTTGGAAAAAAGAAGAGAAATACTGTATTTTATACTGTAATATTAGTAGTAGCAACACATGTTTCTGTGTTAAATTCTGCCAAAAAAGTTAAACACTTTTTATCGAGATGAATATAGAAATACATTATTTAAAATGGACACAAGTAAAATTAATTTAAAGAATAAAAGTAAATGCAATAAATGTTTTTGGATAAAGTAAACCTTTGAAATTGGCTGTAGAAAATTGAATTCCAGTGACCGTATATATTCGTGCAAAAACCAACATCATGTACAGCACAAGCTCTAAAGTAATTGGCATGAATTTCAAACCACCAAAAAAATATAACACGTGTATGGTGCAACCGGTCAACGAAAATTCATGATTCTTAATCTCTACCCCAAAATACCTGTGTATATTGCGACAGTAAAAAAAAAAAACTGATCATAAAATGTCGCAAGATACTCAAGTATATACGGTAGTTGATGAAAAATTGATTGAAAATACATAACACTGACTTAGCAACGCTGATTTTAAGTCAAGTTATCTGTTCTAGCACAATATATATATATATATATATATATATATATAAATATATTTCAGATTCGTTATCATTACATGTATGCATCATTAATGCAGTCATGTATTACCATACTTTTATAATTTGCAGATATTTTTGTGAAATATAAAATCTCATTGCTAGCCATGATTAACGGTGACATTTTGATATTGTACGCAATTAATGCGTTTTGTAAATAGAAACACAAATTAAATTATAATGAATATTGTTCACAGTGAATATGTAAATTGTTGAAGTTATTTTGAACACATAAGCATTCAAAGCCGGATTACCTTGCTAGTATCTAATAAACATTTCTTTTCAGAGTTTTAACGCAGCAAAAACATTAGAGAAAAAAGAAAAGATTGCTCAGCTGACTTAGGTATAAAGTGTTTCATATGGTGATTTTTAAAGCGTAGCTTAGATGTGGTACAAGGCCGATAATATGAAGCACACAGTGAGGACCGAACTCACTACGCAGTCGTAATGGGAGACAAACTTACTAACCATTACATCACGTTGAAGTGTCCGTTTTCTAAATGTTGCTTACATGTGGAATGAGACCGAAAGGATGGGACACCCAGTGTGGATGAAACTCACTACTCAATCATAACTGATCTAGTGAAAAAAGATGCTTGCTATCCAATACACCACTTCGAAGTGCATTGATACATGTTGATTTTCTAAGAGTCACTCAGATGTGACGAAATATAGAATGTATAATGTATCCAGTGAGAATCGAACACACTATTGATTCGTAATTGATCTATCGAGACAAGTATGCTAGCCATTACAACACATCGAAGTGCCCAGAGATTTGCCTTTAGATGCCATTCACATATAGCTAAACTCAATAGTATCAAACCACTTTCTTAGGTCGATAATTAGAAATGGCTTCGAGCGTTCGAGGCCTCTAAGCATTAGTGAGGATCATTCTTCGAAACACGTGGAATAGCGATACAGAATCACAAAGAAAAATGTACCAAATGACAAGTGCAACTAAAATGGATATCACATGTAACTTGAAGAGAAAGTACTGATATAATGAAGACGTTGACGTTCCACACAACGCTAAATATAAGGTTAGCAAGGAAACCCCGCTTCAATAATGAAAAGGTCGATAACATCTAGCGGATTTGAGAAAATGATTTTTTAGGAAATGCTTAAGAGAGAGATTTTATAAATTTCAACCGAAAGAAGTACCGGCTAATCGGTCCAGGAATATCGAATATTTCCTTAAAAGAAAACGGCTACTATTACCATAAATATTGCTGAGATCACGATATTAAAGGGAATACGGAACAATTTCCTCAAAAATGAAAAGATTGTATAGAATATGTCATTGAGAAGTAAAGAAAGCGAAATGAAAATCATAAAGACGTCAACTGCTTCTTGTTCTTTTCAAGCAGGAACAAAAGAAGTATTAATCCGCTGCCATATTTCGAGGTTTCTCTGATTTATCATCTTTCAATTATTTTTAAACAGAGTGCAAATGATTTTGCTCTTGAACTCTAAATGTCAAAAAGAAATTTTGTGATGCCAATTGCAGTAGAGACATTGTAATCGCAGATACAACTATAGTACACCTTTGGACAATACTGGTGTCAGACGCCTTCGAATAATCTCGCACTAATAGTACTTGCTGGATAATACTCGCTCGAATCGTAATCCGTATAGTGAAATAGTATTTAGAATAGCGGTCCGTATAGTAATAGATGATAGAGTAGAAATGGTGATCCGAATAGTAATAGAGGAGAGAAGAGAATTACGATCGTTCGTCTTTAGCTACTTACTACATATATGCGTTTCCTCTATGGTCACGTGGTCTACTTAATTCAATAATGGGATCGCTTGTGTTTGCTCACTGGCGATCTATGTTCAAACTCAAGTGTCAGCAGCGACACTTTATTCCTATATAACAAGAAGTAAACAACATTGGGTTTTAGACAATTCAATGCAGATTTTTAGCAACGACCAGCAAGGTGAACATTTTTTTTTTATTTCAACATCTTCAGCTTATTTCCTTCTTTCAAACCCAATAAATATTTCTTTCTTTATTCGACCTTATTCGGAATCGTATCGCCCAAAACTCTTCGCTGGCGCTGACTGCAATATTCATAAACTTGTCAATGGCTGTATAATATGCGCCTCGCCAGGGAAAGAGGGTCTGGGATTTAAAACTGGGCTTCATTTAGACTCGTTACCATCCACAATTACAGCATCAAGTTGACCTTAGTGAGAAGTTATGAATAAATACCTTTCACAAGGGAAATTTTTAAAATGTAAGTGTGAAGAACCCAAACGAAAATAGAAATATAATGTCAAATGCTATACTACCTCACAAAATAATTGCTTCGGTCACTCAAGAAAAATGTTATTAAACTTATCTATAATACTTATGCAATTATTAAAAATATAATAAATATGGATTATTTGATTTAATTATTAAATTATTATTGAATTTAATAAGTTACTTTACATAATAATGGATATTTTACCTATTAAGAATATAATAAATAACTATTATTTAATGCAATTATTCAATTATTAAAATGCTATTGAATTGTCTATAATAATTAATCAATTATAAAATTATAACTATTAAATTATCTAAAAAGAAGCCGTGGGAAGCCATAATCATTTACATCCTGAAATCTTACGACCAAATTAATAAAAAAAATATCCAAATGTTGGACAATTTTTGTCTTTATTTTCAACAGAAATTAAAGCAAACATTCGAACATTATAACGGCTCATGGTCAGACATAACAGACATTCATTGTCTGTTATATTTAATAATATACAGTGTAACCCGGATATAAGACACCCGGATTTAAGAGAAACCCGGATATAAGAGAGATTTTCTCTGGTCTCAAATTAGAACCTGTGTTAATGTATATAAAATAGACCTAACCCGGATATAAGAGAAATCCGTATATAAGAGACTTCTTCTCAGGTCCCGACAACTCTCTTATATCCGGGTTACACTGTATCTTTAAATAATGATCTACTGCCTCAATACACTAGAGACCTGCGGCAGCAGCCAGCAGCACCGAAAGCGAACGAACGCGCTACCGGCGGGCGGCTGGCTGGCTGGCTGACTTCGGAGCGGCGGCGGCATCTTCCTTCCCGGGCTCGTCGGTCGGTCGGCGTCCCGTGCCGTCTCTCGCAAAAGAAAGAGTCTACAACAAATTTAAATTGAAAATAACAGAACGGTCAAAGAACTAACTGAAAATGTTACCAAGCTAAAAACCAAAACGAAAAACAAAACATTTTTAAATGACAGAAAATGAGATTTGAGAAAAGAAAAGTAAAAATGTAGAAAGCACAAAAAATAAAATTAGATTGACTAGCAAGGAAATATTTGACATAAGTGAAGTTGTGGAGATGTACAGAGAAACATTATTTTATCAGCCTTTGATAAAGACATGAAAGAAACTAAGTTAATGCCATCATTCTTTTTAGTTCTGAACATAGAACAATAGTGGTTGAACCAGAGAGCTGCGTTCAAAGTGGGTTACTTAGTGGAACCAATAAACCATCAGAACTTCGAGCATAACAAATATGTGCAGTCATTACTGGATCTAATACTGTAACAAATAAAATTGATCTTTCTCATTGATTATTTTTTACAATGATGTTGGCACTCTACAAGGCCCGGGAGTTATTCAAGTTAGAGTGTTACATAATATGGCATAGTTTATGTGGATATATGGCGAAGATAATAGTTCATCATCATCATCTTGCGGCCAATCACTAAATGGATTGCAAACCAAGGCTCAGAGAGACTCCATTCACTCTCATCTAAGAGCAGGTTTGGAATTCAGAGTTTTCCTTCTCCTAGACCAGTTGCCATCCAAGGCTATAGAACCCAGTCTGTCCTGATATTTACCCATATATGGAAGGAGAAGAAAGAGGATGCAAGGGTATTAGCAAGTAAGTGAATGTAAGGGATTCGACTGGAATTCGAACTCGGCTCTCCGATTCCTCAATCCAAGCCGCTATCCATTACTCCACCGTGCCTCCTAGACATGAGCAAGTTAAGATTGTAGTGATCGAGGAAGCACCCTCTTGAGAGTTGGGGTTCCACAGAGAAGCGTGTCGTGAGAAGAAGTTACTCGAGTTAAATTTACATCTCATCAATGAAATACGACGTGAATTCTGCGTGGCATAGTTGATCTTGGCTGTGAAATTTAGAACAGGCCGAACTAAGGAATGTGTTTCGTCTGAAAACTTTCCAAGGCTATACCTCTAGAGCAGCGAGAGTTGGGCAAAGTTTCATCTCTAAGAATGGGGTTGTATAGTGGAATATAATTTGTCACCCACAAGAATGCAGAGAAGCTTTTGGTCCCTATTGAGATTGGAAAGTGAAGTCAAGGAAGCTTCTGCTCATCTATGGTTTAGTGCTTTATTTTCGGCCTGATCTCTCTCTTTTAAATGTGGAAGATAGCGAGATGAAACAGGTTCTCACTGGAGTGGAACAGTGTTCCATCCATTTTACAACCATTCTAGCGATGAATGGTATGTACCCGTTTCACTTGAAATGTGGATTAAGTTTAAGTCTAAATAGGCGCTCAAGGTATGGAAGCGCCCTCATGGAACATATGTTTATCATGATTGGTGATAGTTTTGCCTTCGATTGCCGATGATGATTGTGTCAAGATAAATGCAGAAAATACAGTAAGGTCTTGTACAAGATGTGTTTGTTTGGTACAGGTTGCAACCGTGTCAATATTGATTTAAACAATCGGTTGTTTATATTCTTCAAAATTAAGGATTGTCTAGAAGTGGTTTCAAAACAGCAGCTTAATGGAAAAGACTTAAGCTTCTCCGTATTTTAATTCAATAATTTTTTTATTCCATCATTAAGGGACGTATAAAATAATCGAAATCTGTATTGCGAAACTTCTCTCTGGGGAAAAAAAAACGAATACATTTAAGGTTACATTCGGGACAGTATAAAAGTTAATTAATTAATGAATGAGAGATTGATAAAATGGATAGCTTGTCAAATAATACATCTTAACAACTAATGAAATAAAATATTAATTTATTCAGGTATCTGGGATTATGTGTCAGATACACATTCTTATGGCTTATCGCCATCTAAATTGCAGTAGATGATACGCACGTAGGCGAATGGTATACTGCGCTGCCCCGTGTGATTGTATTAAGCGAGGTTTCCATGATTTTCCGTCGTGGCTCGAGGTAGGTGCGGTAATTTCTTTTGTCGAGTCGACATACGAGGTCGATTTGTTTTTGAATTTACATTATTCTAGCCTTTGACTAAAAGGCAAAACAAAAAAGGTGGTTTAAATTTAATTTTCCTTCTTGAGTGATTGTCAACCAAGGCTTTATGGCGGAATCTGTCCTGCTATTTACCCATAGCCAAAGTCGGGAGACATGGATTCTTACCTATCCCAAGGCGATTAGCAATGAACCCGACTCTTCAATCACTCCACCGTGCCCATAACTACTGAAATTATTTGTAAGTAAGATTTAAGTTGTAATTTGTGTAATAAAACTGATAGCACAAGAATTATTTATCAAGAGTTAAAATTATATTGCATATTAAGAACGGAAACATTCATGGTATATATTGCTCATAACAACCACGTTTAAGTAACACTAATTTTGCGATGTATTCGTAGATTTTAATTATACCATATTATACATCGCATTCGTAAACATAATACAAGTAACATTGTAAAGTAACATTTGGAAAAGCCATCTTTCATAAATAAGCAGCTTATGTATAAATAAATCTCATGAAATCAATTTTAAATAATCTGCTGTATAAAATTTATTTTAAATCTATTTTCCGGCGTCACGTAATGTAATATTAGAGATTAACTTTTCGCTTGAAAAATTGCATTAAGTCGACTTTTTAAATTAAACTATTTAAAACTATTACAAATATAATGAACAATGTGTATTATAATATTGCAAAAGTTTATAGCATATTGAAGGAGATATCTAATATTTACAAAATTAATTTTCGTCATCTGAAACATATAATGTAATAGTAATTATAAAACTGATAGTAATTTTGATCATTTCGATAAAGTGAAATTGGCCGCTGATCTAAAAAAAAAAATGGCTGCGACCTGTTTTTAAATGTGACAAAGAGAAGCTTGCTAATTTTACAACCTCCAAAACAAAACATTGATCCATCGACATAACTGATTCTAACCTTCAGGAAAGTTTTGCATTACGCCTTCTGAACTAAATATTTATGATGATAAATATTAATGGATTCAATATACTCTTTTTCAACTCAGGTGCAAAGAGTATATTGAAGTCTGGAGGTAGAAAAGTTGCTTCACTATTGAGATAGACTTTTTTCCTCGACAAATGCTATCTCGCATATTTATAATATTTCCATTCGTCCTTGCTTTCAATATTGCTACCACATCAAGTCTGTTGCTCCCAACCTATAATAATATGATAATATTCAAAGAAAAATCCGCAATGTAATAAGTCCTGACCTAGCATATCGGCTCCAGTCACTTTTCCAACGGCGTAATGTAGCTTTTGTGTGTCCCTTCTAGAAATACTTTTACGGTAATTATTGTGTTGAGATTTCTTCAGTGGTACCTCGACTTTAAGAATTTAAACAAAGTACAAGACTGGCGAAAATGACTCATAATTTTACAGTTGAAATTGCTAGATGTAACCGGGAGTTCTATGTTGGCAGTTCCTTCTATCGCAATTTTTGCTTGTGGAATTAATTTCCTTTTTCTTTTTTCCAAGTCAAATCACTGATCTACAAAAATTCAAAGGCAATGTCAATCGTTAATTTCTGTATTCTTTTTTCATATTTCGCATTGCCTTTTCTGCTTAACATTATATTTTCTCATATTCTCTAACAATCAGTTAATCTAGCGTCTTAGTGTCTTTATTTCCTTGCTTCGCGTGAAAAATATAAACAATGTCTCCCAAAATACTTCGGTGAAACATCCTGAAATGTAAGGAAATGTATGCAGAGGAACACAATGTATTTTTGTTTTTTTGTTTTGGCAAAGGAGTATTTTAATCAAAATTTGAATGAAAGAATTAATTAATTAAGGATAAAAAGTGATTCCATTAATAGAAACTTTAGCTGTCTTGTCTTTTGTGGAATGAAATACATCACAAATAATTTTCCTGTTTAACATACAATTACCTTCCTACCTACCTACCTACATACATACATACATACATACAATCTATATTGTTTACTGAAAAGTCCTCCCATATATGAGTATATTGGGCACTGTAGCCGTATTTGGCAATCAGACCTAAAGAAGAAAATCTCTGAATTCAAAACCGTATGTCACCAAGAGTTAGTGCAAATTGATGAAAGTTAAACTTTAGTGGGGATAAAAACTTAAGTGGCGTGGCTTCCCTCTGATGTTTCTGCAAATATTTTCATGGCAACTGCTCTGACGATTTTTTCCCCTGGTGCCGCGGCTACATGAATATAAGTGTGCTTCTAGATTGACATCGAAGTTCAAGCCTTTTACTGTTGCAATAGCTAACTGCACCCGACACTTCTACAAAACCAGTTTATTTTCGCGCACTTAACGCCTGTGGAACTCTCTTCCGTTTACTTAGTTCCCTTATAACTACAGTCTTCTAAAATTTAAATGCAACGACAATCGCTATCTTCTATATTCTTGAATCCTTTTGTCCTTTCCTCAGTTCTCGTTATGTTCAGTCTTTTCCCTCACTTTCCCTCCCTGTAACACCTGCGTTCTAGTGGCATCCTCATTTTGCTTGGAAGTGGGTGGAAATGATTTTTTTTAAAAATTCTATTAGTGAAATGATTAAAAAAAAATGAAAGAAATAATGTCCGTCAGCTTATGTATATAGTATTGGCTACGTTTGGTGTGGAAAGACTGTGTAGCCCGAGTTATATAAGTGAAGGAAATATTCTTCATCTTCAAAAACCTTCGTTTAAAATCTTATTTTTGAATCGACAGAAATAAGTGAATGCAACTTTCTCACCAATTAACCAAATCGAAAACTGCTATAGAGAACTAAAACTGAACAAATAATTCATCACATTCACGAAATTGAAAGCGAATCCACTTTATAAACCTTCAGAGTGTTGCACACTAACCACAATGTAATAGTGACTTCTTTTTCACGACCCCTAAACAAATCAATATATTTAAAAAAAATGATTACGTGGATTTAAATTTAGACTTTCGACGGGGAAACATAATTATATATAATACGCCAAATTAATGCATTAATATTTTTATTTTTCTGAGTAATTACAGCCGTTCAAAATGATGAAATTTGGCTGATTATCAAATAATAAATGGACAATTTTTTTATGTCTTTTTCGGAATTAATTTTTATGTCATTTTTGCGGGCTTAATTAATCATAAACATTATTATAGGAAAAAAAAGGATTAGAAGCGTATGCAAACTTATGGCATCTTTTATTGTTGTAGACATCTTTTTATTAATTCACCCCAAGCAAGGTAATAATGTCACTAAGACACAATGGGTTACCGAGAGTGAATGAGAACGTAAAGCGGTTTGGTATATTTTTTTTATGTAAATGGCACATACATTTAATAATTACTTGATGAATAGAACGCGTACACCTTTTTTATTTACTTTTTAACATTTTTTGTTCATCAGTTAACTCCAAGCAAAGTAATAATCACACTGACCCAAAGAGCTACTGGGAGCCAAAAAAAAAAAACAAAACTGAGAAGACTTTAGAAGGAACCGGAAATCTAATCCTAAAGAGGAAACAAGGAATAAATCTCTACTCCTGTTCAAAAGATCGGGGAAGACAGTGAACCTGGCGATATGCGAATCTATCTACAACTATGGAGGAGAAACGATTAATTAGTAAATAAAAGTTCAGAGATTAAGCATTATTATATCGTTATTTAAATTACAGGTAATTGCTAGTCGTTGATGGACAAGAATTCTATAACATTGATGTTTAATTATCGTAACAAACTGTTTGACTATGAATAACATGATATAAAAACATACATATAAGAAACACATGAGCGTATAGACTTTATTTTCTGCATTAAATTCTAGTGAATCATCCTCATTCCCTTTGATTTCACTGGTCCTATGTAAATTACTCTTAAATAGATACTTTCCTCGAAACGCTACTTTCTGGAAACGACTCCCAAAGAGGATACTTACAGGAATACTACACTCTTAACCTGTTCATTTCAACGGTTAATCGTCATCTTCCCCGCATAACAAAATAACCTCTGTCACATGACACTTAGTCTTTAACCATCTAACGTGAGTGACTCTTGGGCTTTGTCCATGTTGAAAATTATTTTTAAAAAGTATTAAATATAAAAAAAAACATATTTCGTATTTTTTATTTTATGTTTAGATTTGTCACATGAGAACAACTGTGACTTACTAGTATAGATCAAATATATTACAATGGTAATTGTATACAAGTTTGTCTTATTACCCATAATGCTACAGCAAATTGAAGTGACCCTGTTCTTGTCAGTTATATCAAATTTATTTTCGATATTGAAAAAAAAATCTGTGGTAAATTAATTCCGTAACAGTCACATACATGTCAAATGCTTTCTCAAGTATTAAGAATGAGTTTAAATTCATTCCATCATAATTAGAATAGATTAGTATCAGGAAATCGATACATTGACACATGTCATTGCTAATCAAAATAAAGTTAAACCAGGTTAACATCAAGCATCAGACAATCTTTTTTTTCTATTAATTTTTTACGTCTCAAGATATTTCTTCACTAAATGAGAAATTTAATAGAAGCTAGGATGCTGACATGGTATCTTGGCTGCAATAACTTTCCAGCAGCAAAAACGTCACCTCGCTGCGCTTATTAATTTTGTCATTGAAATTGTTCTGAAGACCTTTCCTCTTTCATACGTAGACTTTATGAATATAAGCGAAGTAGTAGATTAGCAGTTAGGTTTCATCGTTTTACTATTGAAATGGCTAAATGTAACCTCTTGAAATGACTAGATTAATAATTTAAAATGTCTACATGTAGCCGTTTGAAATGGCTAGATGAAATTGTTTGAAATGGAACTAGATCTAACCGTTTAAAATGGCTACATGTAATCGTTTGAAATGGGGCTACATGTAACCGTTTGAAATTGCTATATGTAACCGTTTGAAACTGCTACATGTAACCGTTTGAAATTGCTATATGTAACCGTTTGAAACTGCTAAATGTAACCGTTTGAAATTGCTACATGTAACCGTTTTAAATTGCAAGATGTAACCGTGTGAAATGGGGCTAGATTTAGCCGTCTGAAATAGCTAGATGCAACCCTTTAAAATGCGGCTAGATGAAACCGTTTGAAATGCCTAAATCTAACTCGTTGAAATGGCTAGATATATCCGGTTGAAATGACTAGATGTAACCCCTTGAAATGGTCAAATATAACACTTTGAAATGACGGGACGTAATCATTTGAAATGGCTAGGTGTAAGCCTTTGAAACGGGACTAGATGAAACCGTTTGAAATGGCTAGACGTAACTCGTTGTAATCACTAGATATAACCCTTTAAAACGGCTAGATATAACCCTTTGAAATGGATATATGTAACCCTTTTAAATGGTAGATTTAACTCTTCGAAATGGCCAGATGTAGCCCTTGTAAATGACCAACGATAACCATTGGAAATGGCTAGATGTAGCCCTTTGAAATAGCTAGATGTTACCCTAATTTCTATGCTAACACTTTCTTCTCTCGTATTTATCGCTTTTGTAAAACTTTTCCGGCGTCTTGCTTTACCGTCAACTTTGATAATCTATAATTTAAATGCAATTTCAATCGTTGTCTTCTCTTTTCTTAATTACTTTTCTTTTATTGTTCACTCTCATTAATATTTTGTTTCCTTTTTTACATGTTCTCCAACATTCTTTAACCTCTTATGTTTTAGTGGCTTTATTGATTTTCTTATCATGAAATGATTGAAAAAAGCAGTTTTATGATAACTATTTACAAGTCATGATAAGCTGCATTAATACATATGAGAATGTGATGTTGTCGGAAAATAATGATTTTTCATGAAAAACTTTTTTTTTTTTGAAAATACTATCTTTATTCGATATTTTTCTTCGCTGAACTAGTATTATTAAAATAGTTACATTACTACTGAAAAAATAAAGACAGGGGTAGAATCATATTTTCTCATTATCTATTCATTTCGGTATCATTATGTTTCTGTTAAAACCACATACTAGGCTAACGTATTTGTATATCATTCAAGAGAGTATCTTATTGCGTCTTAACTGTCGAACGTTTTCCACTGATATGATTTGGGACGATTATATCGTATCAGTTACTAAGTCTCTTTTAGGAGATTTGATACCCCGTGTCTTACAAGATATGTAGATTTAGAGAACTGAAGATCATCCCAGCTGGCTTAACTATTCCCATATTTAGCAATTTCAGAAGGCCATGAATGGTGTCAAAAATAGCAGGAATTGCCCCAGTAAGTTGAAAAATCTATTATAGCTACTGGATGAAACATCAATTACAAGGTGAAATATTTAATATTTCAGAAGGCGAAGGCCAGGTCCAGAATGCTCAGCGATTGGCTAGAGTGTGCTGGGTATTCTGACAGTGATGGATTGCCTCTGTCTGGCTTTTGGATGTATATCCAAAACGGCACGAATTCAATTGAGGACCGAAAGAATACTTAAGGGTCGATACATCACCCACACCTAGGTGAGCGACCGGTGAAGACCATCTGCGTAGGGACGTTGAACCAACGTGCGATATGTGTTCTTGTGACATCATTCCTCCCGCCGCCTCTTAGTGTCCAAGTTGCCACCGGTTTCTCCTATTAAAGCGAATAAAAAAAAAAGAAATTGACCTTTTCGTTGAAATTATTTTATGTGGTATCTTGGGAATCCAGACTCTACACAGAACGCATCGGTAACCAGATGGAACCATTTCTAGACTGAATAGTACTGGAAGAAGATACTAATAGAATTCCACAGGGCCTGTACCAGCCTCACATGCAGGTGTAGTGATAGGGGTACCATTGTTGTTTGTTTCCGACGGGATCATTAAATATGTAGCTGTCGTATTATCATTGTTGTAGTGATTGAGTTACCAATATTTAACTTGGGCTAGGAAAGATGATATTAAAGAAAGCAATGCAATTTATACATGACGTAAATAGCACATAGAATAAAATACAAAACTGAACTGAATGATTCCAAAACATAACAATTAGATTTATTAATGTTTGATGTACATGCATGCGAACTGAAAAGGTAGGACAGAGTCGTGTCCCTTTGATTAGGTATTAGTTGTACCGGAGTTCATATTAAGAAAGTTTGGAATTGTGAGTTTGCAAAGTTGGTAAAAGTTCAGGAGTGATTTCAGAGTTCGTGAATGTTGGTACTTATCTTTAACGTCTGGTCAGCAATGACTAAGACGGAAGTCGGTGAAGGTTACATCTTGGCACTTGGCAACTACTACTCAAAAAGTTCACACGTGTTTGGTTTATATAATGGTCAAGTGGCTCCTAGCATATGAGCGGGAAAACAGATTGGTCGCGTGCAGGCGGTTCGATTGGTCGGAACTGACTAATCAGTAAGCTAGTTTGGAGGTGATTGACCAATGAATACTTGTTATATTGTATGAAAGTAGAATTTTACTTACCAGATAGGAAGAGTTCATTTCCTAAAAATAGGTAAGGCTGGTTTGTTGTGGAAGTTTCCACACAGGAATTGTAGATGGTAAAGATCAATATTAACCTCATGTGAACATTAGTAAACCCCAAGAAAGCAGTGCTGAATAATGGTCTCATATTTGCAACCTCCTTCGAGAGGATCCTAAAAATTTATGCTACAGCTCCAATCGAGGAGGCAGGTTTGATGATCCATTAAGTAGAACTGATGACTTGAAATGTAAAAATGAGACAAGTACTGGAGAATACTAAGCCTCCAAAACCAAACATCACAAGATTGGGAAAAAAAGATTATCAAAACTCTATAGAGCCATACAAATACCGCCATGATGCCAATAAGAAATGGTAAAGTAATAGTAGTGATTGAAAATTTCGAATAGCTGCTAAGTAATTTCGTTCACTATGTCCGTCGAGAAAATTTTTCTCTCTAGAATCTGTCTTATATATCTATAAGTCTACCATTCGTCGATGCTTAGAATATTGCTGCCACATAGAGTCTGGTGCCCCAACAATTTACCTTGATAGCCTTGATAAGATCCAAAGAAGAATCAGCAATATTATTGGTCCTGATCTGGCGACTCGGTTCTGGTCATTTTCCACCGACGTAACGTTGCCTCTCTATATGATTTCTATAAATATTTTCACAGTAATTGTTCGGATGTTCATCATTATTTCTGTCCTTAATTCTTCCACGCCCTGACTAACGAAGCAAGAGTGACAAAAATAATTCCATTTGAGGTAAGGCTATCAATATATAATCAAATCTCAGATGGTAAAAATCGGAGTAAATACTCAACAAATCAGCGTCATTCTAGTTAATTTTCCTAATAAAACTTCAGCATAATAGATGAGTTTATTTGTTATTATTTCGAAAAGGAGAGACGTAACATCAAGCGAAGTTTTTGTTATTAATTTTTTTGTTTTGTTTTAAACTGGAACATATTAGATAGAAATGCATGAATATAATGATATAATATTGAATATAGTAATAGTGAATAATATATACGGGGAGTAAAGTTTACATGTGGACTTTAAATATTCAAAAGAGCTCAACATTTAAATTTCATATTTAACCATCGTTATATTTAAATGTATCTCATTTAGCGTTTGATCATCATTGTTTGAACTTCTTTAAAAATTATCCCAGATTATACAATATAACTTTAGTGAGGAAAGGATGTACATTGAATGAATCAAAATATAAATGTATCAGAATAAGTTTTTTTTTTCAGTCTGTTTTCATTTTAATAGATTTATTTTTCATTTACGCTGAAATAAAATATTGAGGATAGATAATAAGTTTTGTAATGCACGGTGTTTTGCTTTTCAACTGAACCCAATTACGTTCAACTATTTTTATTTAAATTCATGGATGTCTCACCACTGGATATCTATGGGGAATTCTTTGCAATCAATATTTTCGTCACTATTATACATTTCCTTTTTCAGGGCCACTCTCATTCAAATTGTTACCCCCCCTCCATTTGCGGATGTGCCTCAGTTGCACACAAATGTTGTTACGAATATTAATTTTCAACTTAAAGTGTTCTAATTGAACGGCACAAATTCCCACTAATGAAAGACCCGTGAAAAACAGGTTATACTGCTAATATAATTGGACACACATACACATACACCCCCCCAAAAACACACAACACACACACATATATATATATATATATATATATATATATATATATATATATATATATATATATATATATATTGTTTATGCAAAACTAGGTAATCCGTATGGGTAGACCCAAGGAGAATAATATCCAGAGAGCTCAATGTAAATTCAGAGCAGATATGTTTGAATAAAAACAGACCACTTTAAGATTCCATGTAGTTATTTCTCCACAACCCCTTTAACAGGGCTCTGGATTATCAGACTTTACTTCCAAAGGTTGAAATGAAAAATGAAAAGAAATTCACACATTTTTGACGGACCGCATCAAGCATATGTAAAATTAACGAAGTGAGGAAATAGGTTGTGAGAGAAGAGATGAGTGAGTTAGATGTACCTTTTCAATTTCTTATCCTTAACCCCACTATGTGTAGGCTAGACGTCGCTTAACTTAACGCATGTTATCTAAATATAGATGGGTAAGGGGTGAGGGAGAAGACCGACATTAAAGGAAAGAAGCTACAACAAACCATAATAAATCATATTCCACGAGGGCAGGTTTCATTCAAATTCTTAGACGCTGTTAATTCGCATTATTTAAAGGGCATATTTGGGAGGTTAAGGTTTGATATAAATCTAAATGTCTAAACAATCTACGAAGAATTTAATTTGAAGTTTGTTAGAGTTTTGGGTATTTTCTATGAAACAGTCGATTGGAAAAAACTCATAGAAAGTACATTGAAAAAGTAAACCATTTTATATTTAGTAATCTTTTTTATTTTCCTAAACATTTTTCTTATTGATTGTTAAGTTGACATCTATTTGATTTTTGTTCATTAATTAAATAAACTCGTGATTGTTTTTAGGTACCTAATTATCAAATGTTTTTCCAATTTAAATAATTCTATTATCAATAATGATTATTAAAAGGTAATATATTCAATTTAAGTTAAACTATCAATTTAAAGTTTTATCTCCGTATTATTTATTTAAACTCACTTTCATTTGGAGAATATTAGAGGAGAATATTGGATAATGGATTACTACCAGAGAGTTAGGTCCTTCTTTTAAAATGTTCTATATATCTGTGCACATACCTTTTTCTAGTTTATTATTCAGTTGACATCTATTCGTTTGAGTTTTGTTCATAGATTAAACTCGCGACATTTTTAAGATACCTACATAATTATCAAAGGTTCTTCCAATTTATATATATATATATATATATATATATATATATATATATATATATATATTCGTATATCAGTGTATGTATATCTTTCTTTCTATCTATTTGACAGAGGCTGGCACATACGGAATCATAAACGAAGAACCGTACCAAATAACAGATGCCTCATCACTTGAGAATTATCAAGAGCGGCAACAACTATAATGCTTAGCATATGTAATTGGAAGATGAAATAATGATATTATCAAGATGTTGACATTCCACACTGCTTCAAATAAAATATTAGAGAGGAAATCCCCATTTACGATGGACGTGAGAATACTATATTTTCAGAGAATGATTTTATAAATTTCAAAGGAAAGCAGTACTGGTTGCTTGTTCTATTAATCCCAAATATTTCAACGTGGGGAAATAGCTAATATTGTAATTACACTTACAATCAATCTGTACGAGCACTTTTAATCTTTTTTTTACGTCTTTGCGAGACATTAAATAATACCCCCCTCTACAAAATTCGAAAGATCTGACCAAATACCTAAGCATGGTAAAGTTTTATAATTCATTATTATTTCTTTTTAAGCGTTTCATCCCAAGCAAGGCGGGAAGCCACTAGGACACAAGCGGTTACAGAAGATTTGGAGCAATATCAGATAGAAATGATAGAGGAAAGAATGTGGAGAAACGTAGTGGATAGATCAAGGGCAACTGGATATTTCCATTGACATTACATTTGAATAGTTGGAGATTATAGCTCTCAGGAAATAGGAATAAAAAAGGAGTTCCACAGGTGAGAGGTGTGAGATATGAAGCTATTGGATATAGAAGAGATGCTACATTTAAATATTTTCAACAGTGAAAGGGTGAGAGCGGGATGCCAGCCTCGTTGCGCGCTTGAATTATGAAGTCTGGGAACCAGCGAATGCAGCTCCTATAAATTACCATGAAAATATTTATAAAAAGACAGAGAGAGGCGACGGCGCGCGCCTTGAGGGTGGACTGTAGATGAGGTGCCATGTCAGGGCCAATTATTTTGCATATCCGCCTATGGAGCTTATCAAGAACCCCGAGGCAAACAGAAGGGGCCCCAGACCGTATATGGCAGCAATATTCCATGCAATGGCGAATTGTTTATTTGTAGATCTGAAGGATCAATTCCGGGATTACATTTTTTGGCGCGGTACAGGAGCCAACTTTTCTTTACGGTAGACGTGCAATTGATAAATGTATTTGTTTCATCTCAGGTCAATATGAGTCAACGTGAGACCGAGCAGCCAACAGAGAGGCGCTCTCAAGAATTTGAGCGTCATAAATTCTAATGGAGGGCAGGGAAGGATCTCTGTGATAATTAATAGAGAGCAGTTTTGCTTTTTCTGATATTATAGTATATTCAGCCAATTCCTGCCCCTGTTCACAAGCGATTGGAGGTCCTTTTCGAGACGCAATGAGGTTATTTTGTCAGCGACACTAGATTTGTTTTTGAGGCAGGAATAAATTGTAGTGATTGGTACGGGATTTCCAGCATCCTCTTAGAGATGCTTATATTTTATTTACCAATTTTGATTTTTCTGTCGTCGCGAGATAATATACATTACTAACGATTTTTTTTTACAGCTAAGCAATCAACTTTCCGAAAAAATATTGGTCTGCATCTAATCATATCTATATTTTTTGCCATGTATTTGTGCAGCTATAGAAAACTGGAACATGTTAATCATGACAACAAATCAGCTTTTGTTTTTTTTCTCAGTCGTATGCGCTTTTCTATTTTCCCACATGCCAGGGAAATAATGGAATAAATACTTGAAAGCTTGAAAATAATTTTTCTGATATGTTATTTACTTTATACTTACTTAAGAGCAGAGCCCATATAAGTAACAAATGTTAACATCCATAATAATGTATCTACGCGAAATACAGACATGAGGAAACAAATGTTCATCATTTCAAACCATTCATTTTTAAAACAATCTGTGGTGGTGGTGGTGGTGGTGGTGGTGGTGTTGGTGGTGGTGTTGGTGTTGGTGTTGGTGTTTCCTTTGATGTCTGGTGTGTTCACATTTTTTCCGGGTCCCGCCTAGAGACCTAAGATTAGAAATGGCATCATGACATTTTCCACTGACTAATTAAAGAAATAAACAAAAACTAACAAACAAAAAAAGACATCTATTTTACTTAGATAAAGCCCTTCGTAAGGTGTGAGCTGTACTCGTGAGAACAGTTATTTTTTTATAAAAGGAAGGGGTTAGACGAATATATTCAAAAATAATATTTACTAATCACTATCCGAAAAGATATACTATACTGATTTTGATGTTCTATTTTGAAGACATTTTTGAGATTTCGAGATTATTATTATTATTATTATTATTTAGTGTTATGGAGTCCTCCCTTTTATATAAGTGGACTCTACCAGTGTTATATAAATGTTGCCGTTAAATGCCCATAGTTAGACATAATAGTGAGGGAGGGCATATAGAGAGAGAATATAGGAGATATGTGAGGTAACCTTTTATAAAGTATGTCAGTTATATTTACGTAGATTTTGTAAGGAAGTCCTACTTGAGACTATATATATATATATTTATCTGTATTTTTTTAATAAAAAAAAATTGATTTACTAACAATATTAGTCTTTATAAGAGATTGTATAAATACATTTTATTTACAATATTTAATTATTTTTAACTAATTGTCATTCCTTGAGACCGAATTCATCTCGGAATCCCTAACATTTATCTACCATGTACGCTATACAACAATTGTCTTATAATATGGAATATATATATATAAAGACGGAAAAGACATATAAGAGTATATTTATTTCAGAACTAAGAAAAATGTTATGGTATTTATATAATATTTATGTGATTATGTTTGTTTCAGCGAAATAAAAATATGTCATGTCCCTAAACTTATAATGATTTATATATTTATAGTTACTGAATATTTTTCAAAAATTATATAATAATAACATATATATATATGTAATATGAGAAATCGGAAGTTATAGATTTATAAAAAAACGTTACATATATATATATTTAAATGTTAACAGCAACGCCGTAAATATATATATATTTGACGCTACATGTGTTTATATTTTGTCGTTAATATAACATATATATAAACATGAACTTATATATGTAGGTATATATTTATAAACACTGTTTTGAATTATGTAGAAATATATATATATATATATTATGTTGATTTGATTATATATATATATATATATAATATGTCACCCAACAAATATAAAATATAAATATAACAGTTTTGTTATTTGAATTATATATATATATATATATATATATATATATATAATTGCAAGTATATGTAGTATATAAATATATATATATATATATATAATATGCCAAGTAAACAGGGAGACGGAAGGCAGATATATATATAGCTGGCAGATATGTGCGTATATATATAAATGAACGCGAGAAAAAAATCCATATATAATGCATGGCCATATGACCAGGTAATAGCCAAATATAGTATATATACATCCGAGACGATTATAATATGGAGTAGCACAAATAATAACCAAATTGATTATAACTGTGCAAAAGTATCAGGAATATAATGGTTATATAAAATATACCCATATGTCAATTGCGGAAGCAATATAATCACCCTATATATATATATAAGAGTAAATATGGAAACTGGAGCAACCAACCAATTGTATATATAAAACGCCTATATATATTATAATATATGTAAATATATATATAATATGTAGCTATATATATATATATATATATATATGGAAATATGTTATATATATATATATATAATATGTGCGATATATGTTATATATATATATATATATATATATATATATATATTATATATATATATATAAATATATATATATATTATATATATAATTATTTATTTAAAAATATGATTACAAATCGCTACATAAGAGGTCTCATGTTTCAAAACAAGAGCCGAAAAAACTTCAATATAATCCTTAAATTAAAATTGAGTTGAAATTAAAAAAAGGGCTCCGTTCCATCTTCAAGCGAAAATTTTTGTTGAAATAACGTATATCTGAAATTTATTTGTTTTAAAATTGAAATCAAAATCCCCATGGCAACAGCTATGGTGAATTGTCTAAATGGGTGGGCGAGTGTAGGGTGTTTATAATAAGTAGCGTATAGAGATACTTTCAGGTGTCAAGTCGGGGAAGGTGGGGTGTCAAAAAAGAAACGAAGATGTATTGGCCATCGTCTAGTTTGCTTGTCTATGGAGAGATTTATTTATTTATTTTATTTTATTACAGAAAGGAATTGTGCATATAAAAAAAGAAAAACATTAAGTAACGTTTGTTTTTGACGACTTCATAAAGGGTTATCTTTTATGTAAGGTATTTAAAACTACTAATTTAGGCTATGGATTATGAAGGGTGTTATGTAGTATGCATGTTTGTAGTTAATTATTCCTACTATAAATCTGATGATTGGATATTTGTTAAAGAAGTTATATAATTTTTTTTTTCTTTTTTTTTTTTCAAACCAAAAATCTGATGATGCCTACAAAAACCGTTAACTCGTGTCTATTATTTAATAGATTATTATTATTTAGGAAGTTTAATGATGTGCAATTTTTCATGGAGGCACAAAGGGCATGGGTCATCCCAAGCTTTACATATTCTACCCTTGTCAATAATTTTTTCCATTTAACTTTTGGTGTCTTATTTGTTTCCTTCAGGTGCCAAAATATTTTGATAGTGAAGTCTGATTTCGTTTGTTTATATTATTAAAAAGGAGCACTAATGCTGCCTCCATCTATCTTTAAATTATTCTTCGTGGACCCAATGTGTATCATATTAGTGCTAGGGGCTCTCTGTGGATGAAATAGTACATTGGTATACCACAGAATTAATACAACATTTATTTTCTAATGGGCAGTCTTCTGGGTTTCAGTTACACAATTTTTTCCTTTATTATCATCTTATTTAAGTGTAGAGTTTTTATTAATACTGTTTTGGCATGGGGTTTGTTCAAGATCTTATTATTGTGTTTTTTTTTATTATGTGTTCAAGATTATCAGACAGCTGTAGCTCAATTTTGGTGTTCTTTTTGAATATATTACTAAGCTTACTATTGGGTGGGAGTGTTTATTAATTAGAGCTAAATTTCTGTCCTAGTTTAATACTAACCCCCCCTTTGGTTGAACGAGGTGTACCATATGATATTTCTTTTCCTGTTTTTTTCCCCTTGTCCGGTGCAATTTTCTCTGTAGTTAATGTTAGCATTTTTATAACCACTATTTTTTAGGGCAGTGTTATAGAAGCTATTATGTTTTAAGAATATTTCCCTGTTTGCGGAGTTAAAGAGCTAATTCTATTTTCTATTGATGATGGTATTATGTTTAATTATTGATGGAGGATGGTTTGACTTGGGGTATGTATAAGGGTTAGCATTTGGTTTCCTATAAGGTTGGTATACTATTGTCTGGTAAGTCTAGAGTTACGTCAGGAGAGTTAACCCTTTTCAAATTAGAAAAAGACAGTTATCTTTAAGTTAGTTTCTTAAATTCACTAAATATAATTTTTCTGATTTTTTCAATCTTAAAAATAGTAGAACTCCTCACCACCATGGAGCCCGTCGTCTCTATACAGCCCGATGTCCTTAACATCAATTTCGCGGTGCCGTTAAATTGTACAGTATTAGAAACCAACAAGGTCAGAAGACTCTGCAGAGTCTAACGATCCCATAAAGATGTCAAACAGGTCGTTATTGTTTTTTATCAGCTGGTCCCCATTGTGAACGAGGACCGATTTCTTTGCGCTGAGGATTATATCCATTTCATCCTTTGTTAGGTTCAATACACAGCAAAAGGGGTCCAGGGCAGTCATAAATAAATCCTTCCAATTGATGGTTAGTGTTTAATACATCTTCGTTTTCTTTAACACCCCCTACCTTCCCCTGACTTGACACCTTGAAAGTATCTCTGTATCGCCACTCATCATTAACACCCTACACTCGCCCACTACCCATTTTAGACAATTCCGCCCTAACTGTTACCATATGGTAGAAAGTTTTGATTTCAACTTTAAAACAAGTAAATTTCAGATATACGTAATTCCAACAAAAAAATTCGCTTGAAGATGGAACGAGCCTTTTAATTTCAACTCAATTTAATTTAAAGGATTATATTGAAGTTTTCGGCTCTTGTTTTGAAACATGAGGACAGCATGTAGCGATTTGGAATCATATTTTTAAATAAATAATTATATTTATGCTCTACTTTTGTATCGCATCTATTTTTTTTAAAAATAATAACAAAAATACTAAGAACTTTGGACTATTTACCTAACCAGTTCCTTCCTATTTTCTATATATTTTCACATATATATATATATATATATATATATATATATATATATATATATATATATATATATGAGAATGGACAAAAAAAAAAAAAAAAATGAATTGATCGCAGACAGTTCTCTACTTGATACAAAGGAGACAGGAATACAAAAAAAATAATTAACGAAATAAGGACCAAATGCAGGCAGGCTAAAGAAGAGTGGCCAAACGATTGATATGTCCCGGAAAGGAATATATTTGTTTAGCAGCAAAAGTGGTTTTGACTAATGCAACTGAGTAGAACAATATAGATGGTAACCGTAATGGACTGGTCCTCGTCGTAGTAGTGGTAGGCAATAGGCGAAGACAAGACAGGCGAAAACTATATAGCTAATATATGTCCAATTGGCGGCGTCCTCATGCCTCACATCAATTGTATTTATGGATGACACCAGCAATCATTATTGTGAGAGGAACTCATGTGTCTGCATATTCATTATCAACGACAATGTGCAGAAACAGATAGATTGAGTACCACAGACAAAGGGAAATATCTTTAAACAAATAAAAGGAACTAACAGGACAGAAGACATTCTGGCCAACAGGCTGCATATAATGCAAAGATGGAATGCTCATATTGGAGAAAAAAACAAGGCTCGAACAACATATTGAGAAATCTTCCACGACGAAATCGAACGATCAGTAATACACCGAAGTAGAAACTGTACTGGCCAAATTCGAATATAAACAGAGACAGCAGGGCCAGACTGACGTGTAAAAATATGATGACAACCTTTAGATGATTTTTGATACAGACAAGATTACGCCAATAATGAACGGAATCTACAATAGTCGGACATACCCGAAGATCTAAGCAGATATATTTTCAGCAAAGCCAAAGAAACCAGAAGGAAGCGGATGTAGACTCCTCTGAAAATTCAACCTAATAGACCATATAAGTCAAGTCATCATTCGCATTCTGATGAATAGAGCGTTTAGGGAATCAGGCCAGAGATAGAAATAAGAACACCATGATTCGTTAAAGACATCGGAACAAGGAACGCGATACCTATGTTCGAATTTTATCAGAAAGAGCAAAACAAAACAAAGCAGAAGTACGTACATGCGTTTTATAGACTACGAAAAGGCGTTCGACAAATACACCTACAAAGATTGTAGAGCTTCTCAGCAACCTGACATATTCAAACGACATTAAGATAATCAAAAAATCTCTAATGGCATGAAACCATACTGCATAGAGAAAAAAAAGAGTTCAGCAGATATACAAAAAATAGAAAGCAGCGTAAGACAAGGACGTCATCTCACTAGACCCTATGCAATGAGGCAATTCTGAGAGAACTATCAGGTTTTCATATTTTGGCGGCAAAATTCATAACAAAGTCAGATGCGCAGATGAAACAGTGCTGATATCAGACACGGAAAGGAAAAATATAACCTCCTTGGCACAAGGTAGCGAATGAGATGACAAAAGGGGACTAAGCATAATCTAGCAGAAGACAGAATGCATGGTCATCCGTAAAAAAATGAGCCTGAAGGCAATTTACAGGTCGGGAATACTAAAAATCAAGCTGGTGCGGAAATTTAGATATCTGGGGAAGTGTTCTGACAGAGGAAGGAACTTGCGACGCTGAGATCTGAAGACGTATCGCGAGAGTCAAGACGCATTCGAAAGAAAGGTAAGACATGAGACAGAAAGATTTCGTTGATAACAAAGAAAAATAGTACGATATCTGTTTTTCCTTTTACGGCAGCGAATGTTTGACAATCTCCTCAAAGATGAAGAAGTCACTCGAAGCAACAGAGGTATTGTTCTACAGAATTAAGCTAAGGATAATATGGACCAAATAAATGAGTAACGATGAGGCTATGGATGAGGATACAAATCAAAGAGGAAACTTATACTTAACACCGGAAGAGGCAGCTGAAATCTTTGGGACAAGTAATGAGGAAGGAGTTTGAAAAATTTGATACTGACTGGCGGATAGAGTTAAAGGAAGAACAAGGGAAAGTAACGCGTATCATTCTTAATGGATACTAGCAAGTGGATGGAAAATCAGGGACTGGGCGAAACAACAAAAAGACAAAACTTAGTGAGAGCTACAAGGGACAGGAGAACTTGAAGAGACGTGATCACCTTGAAAGGACACGGCACATAAAGGGATAAACTTTTTTATTTGCATAGTTTCTCAAAAAAATCTACTTAGATTTTGTTTTATCTGTACACTCAAGTGTCAGTCAACTAGTGTGCAAACTTTTTTATTTTGTTTTATTTGATAATAATGTCTTTGAAATTCGCTTTATTGTGTTAGTAGAAAAATCCTAACGGATATCTGCCCTCAATTACAGATTTATTATTATATTCATACCAGTCTACAGCTGTTTTTATCGGGTAAAAATGATGACAGGTTTTCCAATGCAGATATAGAGCCATCCGTCAGGATTTTTTGCGCTAATGTTACTTTTGCCAGCAACCTGAGGTAAGGTGATAAATTATTTCAATGCAAACAGAACGAACATCGTCGATCCGTACATTATGCAAGATATTCTCTTTTAGCAATCACTTAAATCCTTTCAGTCTCACCCTCAAGGTCTGAAATCTTTAGCTTCCAAGCGTGGAAAATTGATCACATCTGTATTTTCTATCTAAGAATGAAGTGTCTTTTAAAGTCATCTTCTTTTCTTCTTCTTCTTATTATTATTTATTTTATTTCCTGTGATGTCTGATGTGTACTCATTTCTTTCCGGTCCCACCTAGACCTAAGGTTAGAAATGGCATCGACATTTCCCACTGAAAAAAAATACAACACAAAACCCTTCAATGTGTGGGCCGTACACGTGAGAAGCATTTTTTTGTATTTCTTTAAGTCATAGGTTTCAGGATCCCCAGTGACATACTGGAGTATTTTTGAAGAAAAGGTATTTATGTCAGGTTGACACAAAACACATGCATATTCTGTAAATTTTAACTTTAATAATGTAATTTCTCTACTAAGAATAATGTTAAAATTAAAAAATTTTTCATATAAAATTATATTCATTGTTGGTATAGATTCTCTCAAGACTCAGTATTCATAATCGTTAAACTACATTAATCTGAAGTTAGTTCGGGACAAAGACTTCCAGGTAATATATTATTTAGCTATCTTGACACTATTTGTCAAGAATCTGAAAAACCATTTGATTTATTAGATAGAAATGAACAGCTTGAAATCGTTTTGTTTCAGGGTTCAAAGTCTTCCTAACTTAGCAACGTTGAAGAAAAATCATCCAAGCCTACAGTAATGGCAGCAGCATTCATACTATCCTTCTACATACGAAGGCCATTGAAGAACCATCGAGAACGGTGAATAAGTTTAAAATATGGCAGTAGAGAAAACTGGATCAGGAGGTTACAACGCATGATGAGGGATCATCGTTTCAACTTAGATTTAGAGAGATCAATTTAGAAATGATCCAACTTAACTCCTGAGACTTTTTAGCATATGAGAAAGGGAGTTTCACGTATAAGCAGTGAAGAAAGACTTGAAAATAAAATTGCACGAAAACTCTGAAGCATATTTTACCCCATGATATAAGCTAAAATATTTAGGAGGCGAAGACAATCTTGAATAAATTAAGAAATGATCTATATATATATATATATATATATATATATATATATATATATATATATATATATATATATATATATATAAATGATAGATAGTAAGGAGGATTTGAGATAATTAAGTAATTCATAAAGTCTAGAAATATACAACAGAGAACGCAGAAAGTACTGAGGCCGTTTAGTCCTATATTTGGGACTCATCAGCTTCATTGGCATCCACTACCGAGAATTGAAAACGGAGGTACAGTCCTATGGGTAAAGGAACATGTATGAGTTCCACAAAAGAATATGTAAACGAGTGGCGCAATATGATCTAGTTCATGTTCGCTTCGTTACTACAGTTGGTATGACGTTTGCCTGTCAATGTAGCAGTCCGGGTTTCAATTCTCATGCGAAGTCTAGAAGAAACCTCAACTGAATGCAGAAGGCTTTCGAACCTTAGCTATGAATAATTAATGATGATCATGACATTTCCATTTATGATCAATTTCTATAATTATACATTCTTATTTCTGAAAGTAGATACCAAAAGTGATATAATACCGGGAGAATAACAGAAATATATCATTTGTAAGATACAACGTTTCCAAACAATAATTGAGCATTTTTCTGTCACGATTTGGACAATTTTGATACTATATAGGTACACACACACACACATATATATGAATTGAGATCTCTGAAGTAAGTGGCGTTTTATTTGAAAAAATAATTTCCTACAAGTGCATCTTCTTCGATTGTTTTGGGAAGAAAAAATCTCCGATGATGCCAAATCGGTCAGGTTGTAAGTAATCGGTTGTCTAGCCACACCAATGAACTGTTGTACGTCTGTGGATGACAAAATACACACCCATCTATTATAATATATATATATATATATATATATATATATATATATCATTAATAATGAAATATCTCCTGCAGGATTGAAACCTATGTCCCCCTGTACAGAAGAATCATCGTTAGATTGAACGTGTGCATATGCCAAACAAATAGATACAAAGCTCATATTGCAACTCTACTTAATGTTATCGCTATATCAGGCGACCAGCACGCAAATAATTAGAGGAGGAACAGAAGACGTATGATATGAAGATGGGAAAAAAAGGAAATAAATGCAGGAAATTTATTTGATCTAATTTGTTGAAAATAAAATATTCTACAAAATTGCGACGGAACATGTATTCTAACGTAACATGAAGAAAAGACGAAGAAAATACACCCGTGAACAGTAGTAGATGCCCATGCAGGAGGAAAAACAAATAAGCAAAATACCCCCCGCCAAAAAAAAATCAAAGTAAATACTGCCGGTATCACGAGGGACTCGACTCGCAATTAATATACGTTAATCTCTTTTGTATCTTTTCTATAGGTATTACCTTGTTCATTTAAGTATAGACTCCTCTCTTTTACTATTTAAGAATATGACTGCCTTTTGTTTATTTTAACAAAACATTATATATATATATATATATATATATATATATATATATATATATATATATATATATATATACAGAGAGAGAGAGAGAGAGAGAGAGAGAGAGAGATGGATCTTCACATTATTATTTCAATGAAAATATGTTTGCGACGACAGAAAATATAATATTTTATGGTAAGAAGATTAATTTCGGATTATATAAATCAAGAAAAGGCAAAATATATATGTAAAATTGTGTTCTATTTACCGTCATCTATGGGTTATATGTCAACCTGGGAATTTGTATAAACAGACACGAATTGTAGGTCGCAGTCAATAGAAAATATAATTTCCTTTATTATCAATGGCTGACATTAAAAATCGTACTAATATGGACTGAAAGACAAAAACAAATACCAAAAAAGAAAACAAAATGCCGAACGGAATATAAATAAAATGATGAAAATTGTAAACAATGATTTCTAAATTATCAACACAATTTACTCAGAAGGAAGATCGTTATATTCGTAAATTTTGTTTAGTAAATTAACACCCTGACATTTTCCTATCTCCGATAACATAAAAATGGTAAGAAATCTATTTAAACGTACATTCCTTGTTTTGCTAACTCGCATTAGTAATGTCTTCTTGTTCGTGAATAATCAAAGGTTGAGATTATCCAACCTACTGGTTCTTAATTTCACCCAATCACTTTCTCAGAACATACACGGATCAGGCCCCATACACAAACATATATACTGCAAACGTAAGCACATACAACAAATTTAAAAATCTGAAAACATACACTTACATAGAAAAACAAAGAGCCTTTATATACTGAATTACTTAATATACATATAACACTATAATTTGACTCTCTCTCTCTCTCTCTCTCACACACACACACACACATGCAGCACTATATGCACGCAGACAAACACATATTGTACTGGTTTTCTTTAATGTTATCTATATTTCACAAATTCACATGCAAAATCCATTGTTGTACTTTTTGAATATTTCTACAGAGAGCTACATTACACAATAAATTACAGCTGAATAAATTTGAAAGACAACTTTGATTTCACTAACATTATGCAAAAGATGTCACTGGGAAATTCATCATTAAACTGATATTTAGATTCAATTTGTGATTCCTTGATATCTGGGTCAGTATAAAATGGCGATGTGGAGAAGAGAGGCCATTAAGGATTATTGATGTAACTAGTGGAACAAAAGAGAGCATCACATAGAGACTGTCCTTAACCCTTTCAGCCTAGAGTTCCTGAACAATTTTAACCTTCTGCCTGAGTTCCCTGAATCAAAATTTGCAAAATAATTTGTATATAATGTGTCACGGTAGATATAAAAATAATTACAAACTTTTACCCACCATTCAACCGGTAACTTGCATCAACTCATTTTTCGCTAACACTGTTCAACCAATGGCTGGGCATTACGTCATTTTCCTCTACCACCGGTAAACTCGTGGTCAGGGATCAAAATGTTAATGTAAAGATAGAGTTTAGACAAGGACACTTTGAACTTCCGGCATATATTTTTTACAATGCAACTTGAACATTAAAATTAAAATTCAAGTTCTGAATTGTAATCTGAAATGTAAAAAACGAATACTTGAAATTATAATAATAAAAGCATTGAAAATTAATTAACCTTTTGAGCACTGCGTTCCTGAATAATTTTAACCCTTCTTGTCTGAGCTCCTGAATTAAATTTCCGAATAATTTGTATGCAATGTTTCCATATAGATAAAAAAAAACAAAACAAAAAGACTTACATGTATTTGCCTAACGTCCAACCGATGCTTTGGGAGGAATTAAGTCATTTTTCTACCACTGTTCAACAAGTGGCTTGGCATTACGCCATTTTTCTACCACAGTTAAAGCAGTGGTCAGTGCTCAAATGTTAAGGATCATCAGACTACATACACAAAGAAACGAACATATTCCATTAACACACACTCAGACACTCAGACGCACACACAAAAAAAACTGGTATGATTGAAGCATGTACGTCTAAAAAAGCAAATAAACAGATATATATATGCGTTTCCTCCCCTGACTAACTGAATTCAGGCGTGCTACTCGATTGACACTAGATCCCACCATTTTACTGTTATAAGGAATGACACAAACACCTCGATGGCAACAATTTTCTTTCTTCGCACTTCCTTCCTGTAAGTCCATTCTGTTTCTTTTCTTCCCTGATAGAAACAATCGTCAAAAATTTAGCATGCAACGTCAGTCACCATTTTCTATCTTCTCGAATCCGTTCATCTTTATCCTTCCTCAATCCTCGTGGTATTCAATCTTTTCTCATTTTCACCCCCAAGTGACCTGTCTGTTTACTAGTGGCATTCCCACTTGCTTGAGGTGAAATGATTATAAATTACATATATGATTGTATTAGTATTCCTTTAGGTGGTGGTACGTTACATACACAGGCACTACACACGTATAATACATAATAATCACTGTAGATAAAAAAAACATAAAGCAAATACAACCGTTGAACTCGCAAAAACCACATAAATATACAAACTCTCGTGACACCCTTGTCGATGTGCACTGCAATCGTTTGGCATATGTTGGCCTCTATCTGAAATTCCTGCATTCCTGTTATGTGTAAATGATTTTTTTGTGCTTTGTTCTAATATCCCCGGGATCACATATATATTGAGAGATTTAGGTATCGGGGTCAGACTAGGACAGGGGCTCTCCTACACTTTGGTAGATTTTTTTTTTGGCACGTATTTCATCTTGGTCCGCAGGTGAAAGAATGTTTTCCGATCATTTTTGATAATGAAAAAAAGTAACTAAAAGTAGATCAATGATCACGTGCATAAAATGTAACACGATGTAATAATTTAGGAAGAAACAAAGAAAAAAACAAAAATCACTCAACGCGAAAACCTTGTATTCTGAAAGATCTATTTATTGAAATCTGGCTCAGCCAGACTATTGTAAATATCTCTCATATATATATATATATATATATATATATATATATATATATATATAGTTAAGTTATGAAAAAATTTTATGAAAATCCGTATGGTAGTCTGGGAGGATAAATCTGAAAGCTCAAATGTTAATCAGAGCTAATAATTTAAAGAAAAAATAGACCCTATTTAGGTTCCATTATAATAATTTATTTCTCCAGAGCCCTTTAAGGGACGCTGGATCATCAGATTTCTTTTGGGAAGTTAATCTGATGATCCAGTTGTCCTCCCAAGGGTTCTAATGAAATAAATATTATAATGGAAGCTTAAAATTAGTCTGTTTTTCTTTCATATATATATATATATATATATATATATATATATATATATATATGTATGTGTGTCCCTGTGCGTGCCTATGTGTGCGTGTGTGTGTGCCTATGTGTGTGTGTGCCTGTGTGTGTGTGTGCCTGTGTGTGTGTGTGTGTGCCTGTGTGTGTGTGTGCCTGTGTGTGTGTGTGTGCCTGTGTGTGTGTGTGCCTGTGTGTGTGTGTGTGTGTGTGTGTGTGTGTGCGGTGTGTGCGTGAGTAAATCTTCCCAAATTCGGACATAGCATAATTAAGACACCCTGGAATTAGTTTTCCTCAATTTGAACTCATCTTAATATCGAACTTTGTATTGATAAAATATGAAGCCGTTTCTTTCTCCATTCCAAGTGTGCCTCAATACCAAACATCTCGGACGTTCAATTAGAATCTGTACCGTATATCCATATATATTTGATCTACGTATAAGATCTTCTTGACCATAATAATGTTCTATATTCTAAACAGAATGGAGACTTATCTTAAATTTGGTAAAAAAGCGTAAAATTCTTTAAAAATAAAGATAAAAAATAAGTAACTCAGTTCTAATGAAAATATAATATTAGAAGGACGCTTTTCTATATAAAAGAAACAGACATAATTTTTTTTACAAGCTGCTTCATCCTGTGAAAATAAAATAAGAAATTTTTTCGGAAAAACATTTCATGGATAAAAGAAGGTCATTTTGTTCAAATTGTATACGAACGTCTGTCTATATTTCTGATATGAGATATTATGCACACTACTATATTATTCGGATTATCATTCTCATCTTTATTGCCATATTTATCACAACGTTCCGGCCTTCTTTCAGGTTGTTGGAATGTCGAACTGAACCCTTTATTTCCCACACTGTTGTAGACTGTTCTAGTTCCACGTGCCATGTCTAATAGATGTCAGTTATCATTTATCACCTGGTAATTCCCCTCTCATGTTCTCCACTACCTTAACCAGGTATTGACTCACACTCTTTCGGTCCTGTCGCTGGATCTAACTAAAGCCTTTCACCAATGTAAATATTGTAAATGAGGGGTTTTCCTCAACACGATTACAAGGTTTTTGCAATATCAGGTCCGATGCTAATTATCAAAGTAAGGTCTCTGTGCCGAAAAGAGAATGAAACAAACACAAAACTTAGTGAAAACTCGAAATGGAATAAGGCAATCTAAAATTTCAGGTGAACAGTGCTCAGACGATACTCTTTGCTTCCCACATACAGTGAAAAACTTCTTTTCAAAAATTATGAAGGATTGTGATTTAACGCCAGTTGAGATCTACGATGTTAAGGAAAGTAGAATCTATTGAAATGTTTGCTCATTAAAATTTTGCTGTGCGGACGAAGGAAAAACAACAGTTTATAAAAAAATAAAGATTGACAGTGTTGGTGTCTACTGAATGCGCCAGGTAGCCACAAAATTAAACTTTTAGTTATTGAAAAGCTCAGTCTCCCCTGCTTTGAAAGTAATTGTGCAATTACCAGCCACATACAAATCCTCGAATACTGCAATGTTTAGTTATTGGTCCTTTCCAGAATTTAACCCACCTTTTGAAAAACGGCATTCTTGAATTAGGCCAACCAAATTCAAAATGCTTACTTTTTTTAGAGAGAATTGTAGACGCTATCCATGCGAAGATAAATTAGTGCCATCTTGTGGAAATGATTTTTGTTATTTAACGCCAAACGTTGATCCGTGTCATTTGGAATATGAAATGTTTCTAGAAAAATCATTTCATGATGAAACTGTTGAACCTTAACGTTAGCCTTGAAAAATTTTTCAGAAAAGTTTTTACCGTAAAGATGCCATGTTTTTACCCACACAATCGTGGGATGAGGTGGTGGCTGACACTATATGAGGAGCAGGGGCGTGACCTGTACTGAGGTAGACTAATCTTGCAGAAAGTAATGTTAACAAATGTAAAAAACAAATTGTTTAGAAAAAGAACCAGGGTTACAAGAAAATTAAAACAATCTTGCCTGCATCCTACTGAAAATAAAAACATTCAATCCCCTTGATGCAGTTGATGTTGTAGTTTGGTCTCAAGGAACAAAATATTACCATAGCTTGATGTCTCTGATTATATATATATATATATATATATATATATATATATATATATATATATATATATATATGTGTGTGTGTGTGTGTGTGTGTGTGTGTGTGTGTGTGTGTGTGTGCGTACGTATGGGTCTATCAGAGTTTCAGGAACCACAGACAAACGTTGGGCCTTATATAATACAGAACCTGTAAATAGCATATTACTACGAATGAGATGATTTGTATTTTTTT